>PISX010030684.1:0-18427 GCA_004024625.1 Mellivora capensis | reverse complement strand
ACAAATGGCTATCAGACACATGAAAAAATGTTCATCATCACTAGCCATCAGGGAGATACAAATTAAAACCACATTGAGATACCACCTCACACCAGTTAGAATGGCCAAAATCAGCAAGACAGGAAACAACGTGTGTTGGAGAGGATGCGGAGAAAGGGGAACCCTCTTACACTGTTGGTGGGAATGCAAGTTGGTGCAGCCACTCTGGAGAACAGTGTGGAGATTCCTCAAGAAGTTAAAAATAGAGACCCCCCCTTTTAAAAAATATTTTTATTTATTTGTGAGAGAGAGAGAGCGCGAGCGAGCACAAGAGCACAAGCAGGAGAGGCAGAGAGAGAAGGCTCCCTGCCAAGCAAGGAGCCCCATGTGGGACTCGATCCCAGGACCCTGGGATCATGACCTGAGCCGAAGGCAGTGGCTTAACCGACTGAGCCACCCAGCCATCCTGGTTCCCCCCCCTTTTAAAAATTAACATATAATGTATTATTTGCTTCAGGGGTACAGGTCTGTGAATCATCAGTCTTACACATTTCACAGCACTCACCATACACATATTTTCCCCAATGTCCATAACCCAGCCACCCCATCCCTACCTCTCCACCTCCCAGCAGCCATCAGTTTGTTTTATGAGATTAAGGGTCTCTTATTGTTTATCTCCCTCCTGATCCCATCTTCTTTCATTTTTTCCTTCCCTACCCATCTCAATCCCCCCACCCTGTCTTTCAAGAGAATCAAATGCTTTATCAACTGAGCCAACCAGGCATCCCTGTGTCTTTCTGTTTAATTTTTTTTTTTTATTTGTCAGAAAGAGAGGGAGAGAGAGCGAGTGAGCACAGGCAGACAGAGTGGCAGGCAGAGGCAGAGGGAGAAGCAGGCTCCCTGCTGGAGCCCGATGTGGGACTCGATCCCAGGATGCCGGGATCATGACCTGAGCCGAAGGCAGCTGCTTAACCAACTGAGCCACCCAGGCGTCCCTGTCTTTCTGTTTAAACTGGGTTTCTCATAGGCAGCATATAATTGGTTTTTAAAATTTGTTTTAAAAATTCAGTATGAAAATCCCTGCTGTTTAATTGGGGTGTTTAGACCATTCACATTTTAAGAATAATTTATTGAGGTGAAATTCACATAATATGAAACTAGCCATTTTTAAGTAAACACTTGGCATCAATTCCTACATTCACAATGTTGTGCAACCACCATTTCTCTCTAGGTCCAAAACATTTCCATCATTCCAGAGAAATTCCTTACACATTCAGCAGTTTCTCCCCATTCTCCTCTCCCTTCATAACCTGTCAACCACTAAATTGCATTCTATCTCTATTGTTTTATGTATTTTGGATATTCCATATAGATGGAACCATATATTATATGACCTTTTTTTTTTTTAAAGATTTTATCTATTTATTTGTCAGAGAGAGAGGGAGAGAGAGCAAGTGAGCACAGACAGAGTGGCAGGCAGAGGCAGAGGGAGAAGCAGGCTCCCCGCCAAGCAAGGAGCCCGATGTGGGACTCGATCCCAGGACGCCGGGATCATGACCTGAGCCGAAGGCAGCTGCTCAACCAACTGAGCCACTCAGGCGTCCCTATTATATGACCTTTTGTATCTGGTTTCTGTAGTGTAATGGTTTGCAGGTACATTCATGTAAGCATTATCTGTACTTCATTCCTTTTTATGGTTGAATAATATTCCACTGTATGTAAACACTACATTTTGTTTATCTGTTAGTATGTTGGTGGAGATTTGGGATAGTTACACCTTTAGGCCATTGCGAATGGTGCTGCTTAGAACATGCATACACTTCTTTTCAGTTCTTTGGGGCATATGCTAGGAAAATTATTGAATCATATGATTATTTTGTGCTTAACTTTTTGAGGAACTGTCAGCTGTTTTCTACAGGGCTGAAGCATTTTAGATTCCCAGCAGCACTGTACAAGGTTTCCAGCTTCTCCACATCCTCACTAATGCTTACATTTCTTTTTTTAATTAAGCCATCTGAATGGATGTGAAGTGGTACCTCATGTGGTTTTGATTTGCATTTTCCTAATGACTGATGATGTTAAATATCTTTTCCTATATTTGTTGGCCATTTGTCTATCTTTTGTGGAGAAATGTCTATTCAAGTCTTTGCCCAAATTTTAACTGGGCTGTTTTATCTTTTTGTTGTTGAGTCTTAAAGAGTTATTTATATACATTGGACACCAGACCCTATTGTATACAAAATTTGCAAAGATTTTCTCTGATTCTGTAGGTTATCTTTTCATTTTCTTGATAATGTCCTTTAATGCACAAAAGTTATTAATTTTTATCAAGTCCAATTTATTTGACCAATGAGATGAAAGAAATAGGGATGATTATCATTTCTATGCCTGCTTTCTCTGACCTACTGTCTGGGAGATCATGAGAATTTTAACATCTCCCTTTTCCCCAAAGATGGAAAATACTTGTTCAGGAAAGCAGAGCTATCCCACCAGTCTTGGACTGCTCCTACCTAGACTCTCATTTGAGGGAGAAATAAATATATATTTAGATCACTGTGTTTTCAGGTCTTTATTACATCAGCTTAATCTACACCCTACCTTATACAAGCCCAGTGTGCCATACCAATGTTACCATTTTGTTTGTGCCATGATGAAGGTTGGAAATCACCGTGACTTATACCATTTCTTCTTTGTCCCTTTTGCTAGCCCCTTCTCCTCAGTGTCATCCAGGGGGAAATCCTTTCTCTCCTACCCATCCAGGTATGTAGCTTATTCTGGTCCCAAGATATAGGCTGGCTAACCCCCAATTCTTGCAGAAAAATTGTGCGTGTAGTGGGTGTCGGCCATAGGAAGCCATTGCCTTGCTTGGGGTGACACCTAGTTAGGTAAAGCCTAGTGAGCCTCGCTGCTGGAAGTCTCCAGGATGCTCCCACCCACAACCCGCCAGGAGCCCAGCACCCTTGAAAACTGTACCTGCATCGTGTGTTGCCCTGGCTTAGTGTTTCCTCGAGTGTTGCTTTTCTAGCTGGGAGACAGGAGTTTTGCCTCCTCCGAGACAGATACTTTTTTTCATTTTTGTTTCTGCAGCTCTTACAAAACTTTATCCTGTTCTGCCTGGTCTGAGATGGACAGTGATACCAGGAAAACCGAGTCTCCCAAAGGTTACCACATGCCTCTGAGCTAGGTTATAAGGCGAAGGGCTGCCAAAATTAACGTGACCTGCAGGCTCCTTGGCTCACTGGTACCTTTGGACGAGCATCCCTAGAGCGCTTCTCTCCCGGGAGTAGCTCCCCACCTCCCACCCAGGGCTTCCAGACAACAGCACCTCCGGGCTGGGGGGGTAGGGAGGGGTCCCTAGAAATGCTCCTCTTAAACCCTTTGGAGCTTGTTCCTTTCCGCTTCGGATTTCGGTGCCCTTCATCCACCACCACCACCCCACCACCACCACCCCCTCAGTACCCCTTCTCTGGTGCAAAAACACTTGAGGCCCCAGCCCTAGCTCGGCGGGCTGGAACGGGAAGTGGAGGGGATTTGGCCCTAGGGCTTACTCTGCCCGCCCCCTGAGCAACTGGGTTAGATCACTAGGAGCACCTGCTTCACACTCCTGAACCAGGAGGCCCAGAGTCCTTCACGCGGGATAGGCTCTAGCCTTTCCCCGCCCCCGCATTTCCCAGAGGCCACTGGGGCCCGATTGGGTCTTGTGACGCACGTGGCAGCGTCAGCGCTGGCCTTTCTTAAGGCTGGCCTTTCTTGGGTGGCTGATTAGCGTTTCTGGGACGATTATCCGATTATCCGCGCTGCTTCTCTCCCGCGGCGCCCAGGTGGTGCGGCGCTGTGTTCTCGCCCCTTGTTCAGGAGAGAAAGCTGTGAACGCAATCTCCTAGAGCCCAGGGCAAGTTCTGTGGAGGAATACAGCCATTTTGACCAGGGATGTAGGCTCTCTTTGGTGTCTGAGGGACTCAACCCCCGCCTTTTGGGGCTTTTGTGGGGACTGAAGAATCTTCTTTTGTGTCATGGCCAGAGAAGGAAGCAAGAATGAGTTTCAAATCATGTGTGTTTGGAAGCTCCAAGTCTTCTGTCTCGTTTTTCCTCCTCCAGACCATAGAACTCTGTACTCCTCACCACAGGAGCGGAGGGAAGTTTGCACCACTTAAGCCTTGAAGTCTTCGCCCAGGTGAATTGCTTGTCTTCCGTCTTTCCTCAAACCCCATCTTGTTTTTCATGACTTAAGCTCAATATTTTGTTTAAAGTTTGCTTTCCTAACAGGCTCTCTGGCATTTGGTCTTAAGTTCTTCCTACTGCGAGAACTGAGTAAGGGGCAAGAGGTTAAAGAAATGCTCTCAAATAGCCCACTTCCCACTCTTTTATATTTATTTGACACGGCAAGAGAGGGAACATAAGCAGGGCGAGCGGGAGAGGGAGCAGCAGGCTTTCCTCGGGAGCAGGGACCTGATCTGGGGCTCAGTTCCAGGACCCTGGGATCATGACCTGAGCCAAAGCAGACGCTTAATGGCAACTGAGCCACCCAGACGCCCACCACTTCCCACTCTTTTCATCTCTTTCCTCCCTGCTCTCTCTTCTTTCTTTACTTGGAGGATGGTTGGTGTAGGAGCTGTTTACCAACCATTTTATCAATCTGTAAGGTTCTAAGACTGACACGTTCATTTGCATCTTAACATTTCTGAAATTGGGATGTCTTTTTTTAACCAATGGTATATTCAACTTGGTGAAATACAGTAACATTGCCTACATCATACATAGCAGTTTTTAAGGCCAGAAGGTGTTGGGTCCGTTATCAAAGGAACGACACTGAGACAAAGTGAAAGTTATGCAAAGCCTTATTCTATGCCTAGCATTAGAAGTCAGACTGACCGGCCAGGGCCGCCTCCGAGGAGAGCGACCCCCCCTTGGTCTTACAGGCTAGTTTTTATAGGGCACAACCGCAGACCTCTACGTATGTGGCTTTGGCTGATTGGATGTCTTTTACCTGTCTGGCCTTATTTTAGGCGTGTGTTTTAGCAACGGTTACCCGGAACCGATATCACTAACTGCCGAGGCGTTTATTAAACAACAAAATGGCTACCTAGGCAACATGGAGTCACTCTGGCTAAGCAGGCCCAGGCAGGCCCTTAGGGGTTTAGCAGGTTTTAACGTGGAATCGGCCCCAACAGAAGGGAGATCCTGATACCTGATAGGGGGCATCTGCTTCAGGAGGAATTTAAAAGGTTTATGAGGCCTTTAGCAGAGATATGGGTCAACAGAATAGGAGTTCAGACAGGGAACTGAGGGGAGATGAAGCACAGGGTTCACTGTTATTCCTGAAGGGCCTGGTTTAAAGTTGAGCAGTTTGGGTAAGGAAGATGTATGTGCAATTCTGGGTCAGTCTTTCCAGCGCGCTCTTCATCGGGGTGTGGTGTGGCCCAACGGACAGTTACAAGTCGCAAGTAAGGAGCTGATTTCCTTAATCTGAAGTTTGGGAACCCCCTGGATCAGTTCCTAGAGGTCTGTGAACTCAGTGTATGCACAGTGAGTTGTCTGTACAGTGTTGCATATTGGGGCCTAGCTGTATTTTTCTAGGGTCAAAAATTTGGGTTAGATTCCAAAAGAGATATATAACTCCTGTCTTAGCTCAGATTGCTGTAACAAAATACCATAAAGTGGGTGACTTATGGAAGTCTGAAAGTCTGGGAGCCAGATTTATGGTGCTAGAGTGGTTGGGTTCTGGTAAGGACCCTCTTTACAGGCTGCAGAATGGCAACTTCTTTATCCTCACATAGCCCAAAGAAAGTGCTCTGGTCTGTTTGTTGGCTTAAAAGTATCAGTGACATTCATAAGACCTAATTGCTTTACCCTCATGGCCTGATTGCCTCCCAAAGGCCCCACCTCCAAATACTGTCATATTGGGCATTAAATTTCAACAAGTGAATTTTGGAAGGACAAAAACATTCAGTCCATAAAAATCCCCAAAGTGTAAGAACGCCTATAATCTTGCCCTAAATTGGCATCCTACAGTGAAAGCATAGCTAAAATCATATTTAATTATTCACAATTACAGTTGAACACAGACTGGATATTAGATGATGTTAAGGACTTATGTTAATTTTGTTAAGTGTGGTGTCATTTTGTGAGGTGCCATTCATTAAAGATGTAACCCGAACTATTTAGAGCTGAAATGTCATCATATCTAATTTAAAGTAGTTCAGCAATATACATAAATCAAATATGGTACTCACTAAATACGAACAGTCATTAAATATAGGTGGTGATGATATGCTTGTTCATTGCTTGCCTTTGTATATTTGAAAACTTTCACAATAAAACATTTTAAAAATCCTAGGTACATTTAAAAAAAAGACTTCATTTTTTAGAACAGTTTTAGGTACATAGCATAATTAAGAGGAATATACAGAGATTTCCTATATGCCCCCTGCCCCCACACATGCACAACTTCCCCTGTTGTCAACATCATCCACCAGAGTGGATGAGCCTACATTGCCACATCATATCACCCAAAGTCCGCAGTTTAGAGTTCACTCTTTGTGTCTTACAGTTGTACAGGGTTTGGACAAGTGTATAGTGACATGAATCCATTATTACAGTATCATGTGGAGTATTTTCACTGACCTAAAAATCCTCTGTGCTCCACCTACTCATCCCTCCCCCACCCCCAACCCCTGGCAACCATTGATCTCTCTAATGTCTCCATGGTTTTGTTTGTTCCACAGTGTCATATGGTTGAAATTATACTGCATGTAGCCTTTTAAGATTGGCTTCTTTCACTTAGTAATATGCATTTAAGCTTCCTGCATGTCTGTTCATGGCTTGACAGTATATTTCATTTTAGTGCTGAATGATATTCTGTTGTCTGGATGTACCTGTTTATTCATTTACCTACTGAAGGACATCTTTTATTCCTAAGTTTTGACAGTTGTGAATAAAGCTTCTATTAATATCTGTGTACATATTTTTGTGTGGACATAAGTTTTCAGCTCATTTGGTATATACCGAGGATTGTGATTGCTGGATTGAATTCTTAAGAGTACATTTGGTTTCGTAAGAAATTGCCAAACTTAGAAATGGCTGTACCATTTTGCATTACCACCATTAATGTATAGGAATCCTGTTCTACATCCTCATCAGCATTTGTTAGTGTTCTGGATTTGGGCCATTTTAATAGGTGTGTGGTGGTATTTTGTTTTAATTTCATTTCACTTCCCTGAAGACATATGGTGTGGAGTATCTTTTCATATGCTTATTTATCATCTAAATGTCTTTTATAGTGAGGTGTCTGTTCATATCTTTTGTCCATTTTTATTGTTATTTTTTTTAAAGATTTTATTATTTGACAGAGATCACAAGTAGGCAAGAGAGGCAGGCAGGGAGAGAGAGGAGGAAGCAGGCTCTCCGCGGAGCAGAGAGCCCGATGTGGGGCTCAATCCCAGGACTCTGGGATCATGACCTGAGCCGAAAGCAGAGGCTTTAACCCACTGAGCCACCCAGGCGCCCCTTTTGTCCATTTTTAAATCAGGTTGAGTTTTGGGGTTTTTTTTAAAGATTTTATTTATTTATTTGACAGACAGAGATTACAACTAGGCAGAGAGGCAGGCAGACGGAGAGGAAGGAAAGCAGACTCTTTGCTGAGCAGAGAGCCCAACGCGGGGCTCGATCCCAGAACCCTGGGATCATGACCTGAGCCGAAGGCAGAGGCTTTAACCCACTGCGCCACCCAGGCGCCCCTAAATCAGGTTGAGTTTTAAGACGTCTTTGTATACTTTGGATAACTCCTTTATCATATACCTTTTGCAAATATTTTCTCATAGTCTACAGCTTGTTTTCTCATTTTCTCTCTCTCTCTCTTTTTAAAGATTTTATTTATTTGACAGAGAGATCACAAGTAGGCAGAGAGGCAGGTGGAGAGAGAGGGGGAAGCAGGCTCCCTGCTGAGCAGAGAGCCCAATTCGGGGCTTGGACCCAGGACCCTGAGACCCTGAGACCATGACCTGAGCCACCCAGGCACCCCTTCTCATTCTCTTGACATAGATATTTAAAATTTTTTCCTATTTTTTGAAATCAATCACAGAATTTTTTTAAAGTCATTAGGAAAAATATTAATGTTCACAGTGATGAACCAGAATACTCCAGAAATTAACTTGTATTTAAATTTTATTTATGGTAAAAAAGTATTTTAAAATATATTGTAAAACAAATATCTGCACATAGATATTATTTTTTACTTGGTGGTTTTTGTGGGGGAAAGGTCGGAGGAATTCACACTTATGAAGTACCTACAGTGGCATGTCACACCATGCCATCTGCTTTATCTCTCCTGTTTCACAAGTTCTGGTGTAACATTTCATTTAAGGCCCATGTTTCTTTATTGATTTTCTGTCTGAATGATCTATCCATTGATGAAATAGTAGGGGTATAAATTCCCCTACTATTATTGATTGATGTCTATTTCTACCTTTAGGTCTGCTGACATTTGCTGTGTGTATTTATGTGTTCTATTTTGGGTGTATAAATATTTACAAATGTTATATTCTCTTGCTGAGTTGACCTCTTTATTGTTATATGGACCTTTTTGTCTCTTATTACTTTCTTTGTCTTAAAGTCTATTTTGTCTGATGCAAATATAACTACTTCAGCTTTCTCTTGGTTTCCATTTGCATGGAATATCTTTTTCTATCCCCTCACTTTCAGTCTGTGTGTGTCCTTACATCTGAATTAAGTCTCTTGTGACAGATGAAACTTAATGTTCAACCATACCCTAGCTCTTAGTTGTCCCAAATTTTTGTGATTATCCAAGTAGCTTACTTTGTTCATAGTGGCTCCTGTAACTGAACCCAAATTCGTCTGCCCAGTGCACAGCAAAAGACAATTAGTTAGGTATGGAATACGCAGTAAGGAAAAGGTTTAAAAAAGAGGAAGTCAAATGAAGAAACAGGAGAGCAAGCCTTAAATCTGACTCCTGGAAGGGGGAGAGTCAAGAATTTTTTTAAAAAGATTTTATTTATTATTTTAGAGAAAGAGTGAGTGGGGGTGGAGGGGTAGAAGGAGAAAGAGAATCCCTAGCGACTCTGCACTGAGCATGGAGCCTGACATGGGGCCCAATCTCATGACCCTGAGATCATGACCTGAGCCAAAATCAAGAGTTAATGCTTAATTGACTGAGCCACCCATGTGCCCTGGGAGAGTTAAGGATTTTTAAGGCAGTGGAAATGGTCTGGGTAAATGGTAGAGGAGTTATGTGACTCAAAGTCAGATAAAGAAAGATACTAAGTAGAAAATGAGGGCTGCCTGGGTGGCTAAGTGGCTAAAGCCTCTGCCTTTAGCTCAGGTCATGATATCAGGTCTTGGGGTCGAGCCCCACATCAGGCTTTCTGCTCAGCAGGGAGCCTGCTTCCTCAGCACCCCCTCTCTCTGCCTGCCTCTCTGCCTACTTGTGATCTCTGTCAAATAAATAAATGAAATCTTTAAAAAAAAGAAAATGAAATAGAGAAAGGTTAATTTCATTTTGTTGTGCTCAAAGAGAGGTCAGTGGTTCTCACCAGTTCTGTTTGGCTTCTTGAAGACTGAGTCTCTGCGAAACATCTAAATCGACACTTGTTTATCATGGTATCAAGCAAGAATGTTCTCTTATGAAAACATGGTGGCAGAGAGCATGCTGAGAACAAGCCAATTTGGATAAAAGAGACCTAGCTCTGCTCACCTCCCCTGTTAAATCTTTGGTTACCAGATTCACTCCCACTAGTTGAGGGTATGCCAACACTCATCAGACATCCAAAGTGGAAGATTTCGGTTAGCAATTCAGGCTGATTGGAAGCCAGACCTTCAGGCAGCAGCTTTTAAAGTACGCAAATATTCCTCTTTCAGGAGAAGACTGGGAGATGGGTATTTCTTTCTTTTTTTTTTTAAGGTTACATTTATTTATTTGACAGAGATCACAAGTAGGCAGAGCAGCAGGCAGAGAGAGAGGGAAGCAGGCTCCCTGCTGAGCAGAGAGCCAGATGCAGGGCTCCATCCCAGGACCCTGAGATCATGACCCGAGCCTAACCCATTGAGCCACCCAGGTGCCCCGAGATGGGTATTTCTGTCTGCTCTTCCTGCACTGAGCCCTGGGGGTGGCTAGTTAGGAACTGTTCCTTTGTTTGCTGCTATACTATTGAACCCTTGAACACAAGCCCTACAGGCCACCAGAGCCAGGTGATAGAGGAAGCAGCCACGAAAGCCAGGGTGCCAGATATGTTCACTAGCTTCTTTCCTGTAGACAGTGCTGACCTGGGGTAGAGCAGAGGGAGAGCATGGAACTGACACCTACCAACCTTCCTGATCTCTGGAGAGGATTGGTGCCTAGGTGTGTATTTAATCAGAAGCCTGGCCTTTAGGTCACAGCTACGAAGATCAGCTGTTAGGCCTCTTTCACAGAAAGTCTGAGAGGTATAGTTTGTTGCCTATTTGGATGTGCCCTGGTTGGGGTATAGCTCCTTAAAATCTCTTTCTCTATTTGTTATAGTTCTGGGACCCCTGGATGTAAGCCTCACTGGCCACCAGAGCCCTGGTATTCCCTGGTGGCACCCACAGAAACTGGAACTTTAAAGGTGTACCCAGGCTCCTTTCCAGGAGACCGCAGAGACCCTGATCAAGGCAGAGGGAACAGCATGAAGATGGAACCTGCTGGGCTCCACAGTCTTTGTGTTACTGAACGATCTGTCACAGCCACCAATTCAAGAAATGAATGGTGAGTCTTGGTGCACTGCTGTGGCCACTGCTCCATCCTGGAGCATTCCGAAGGGGGTGGACCAGTCCCAGCATAGCTCCTGGCTGGGTTTGCCAACACTGTTGCCGAACAAACTTGGATAAAGTCCTTGCAAGAGCAGCCAATAACTCAAGAGATGAGGGTTTGGCAAAGAGAAAGAGAAATTTTGTTGGAGTGCCAGCAGCTGGGGCAGGTGGCGGGTTCAGGCCTCAGCAACCAAACTGCCTGCAAGATTGACACCTTGATTTTTATAAGGCGGGATTGGGAGGGTATGTGCAAGAGAGCAGATCGTGATTATGCGTGGGGGTTGGTGAGTGATCATGGGCAGGGAAGGGGACGAGTGAGGTGTGGTCTCCTAGACATTTCAGTTGCTGTCAGGGTTTTTCTGGCCTGGTGGTGGGAATGTTGTAGTCATTGTCAATGGGTCAAGAAAGTGCCATATGAAATAACTGTTGAGGTCTAGTTGAGCAAGAGGGATTACTGACATTTGGAGAGTAATGTAGGCCCCTAACATGGGTATAATACCTGCCCCACAGGCTAAAGCTTTAAGATAAACAGTTTTCTTTCACGGGAAGAATGGATGCAGTTCAATCATCTGCCTTTGTGCTGGGCTCTGTGAGGGTAAATGGTACATCTGACCAAGCCCTCGAAGAACTGTTTGTTATAGCCTCAGGAGTCTCCTGTACAAAAGCTTGGTTGGCTTTCAAAACTTTTGGGGTCTTGGCTCTTAGGTGCAGGTCTTAAAAGTTGGTGTTCCAGGGGCACCTGAGTGGCTCAGTTGGTTAAGTGACTGCCTTTGGCTCAGATTATGGTCTTGGAGTTCCGGGATTGAGCCCGCATCAGGCTCCCCGCTCAGCAGGGAGACTGCTTCTCCCTCTGACTATTCCCTTCTCATCCTCTCTCTCTCTCAAATAAATAAAATCTTTTTTTAAAAAAAGTTGGTGTTCCAGATGTGGGTTAAAATCCTTTGCTTGGATAAAATCTTTAAAAAAAAAATCCTTTGCTTGGGGTGCCTTGGTGGCTCAGTCAGTTACATGTCTTCCTTTGGCTCGGGTCATGATCTCAGGGTCCTGGGATTGAGCCCCCACTTCGGGCTCCCTGCTCAGTGGGGAATCTGCTTTTCCTTCTCCCTCTGCCGCGCTCCCTGCTTGTGCTCTCTCTCTTTCTTAAATAAATAAAATCTTTATAAAAAATAAAATAAAATCCTTTGCTCCTTAGGAAGAAGCTTAGAGTTATAGGTTCCCTCCTTAATTTGGTTGCTGTGCCAGGGGTGAGGTTTATGGTGAGATTGTGTCGCAGCTCTCCTACCTGGTCCAGTGTGGGTTCTTTGTTTTTCACTCAATGTGTGGGGGGTGCTTTAGCTATATTTTGAGTCTCTTTCAAAGGAAATTGTTTCATTGTAGTTGTAAATATAAGGTTACCATCCTGAACTGGAACCTCATTCTTTTTTTCTTTAATATATATATTCAAAGCCAGATGGCTCTATTGCCTTGTCCTGTAGAATCTCCGAAGTCCAGCAGATTTCCTTCATCCCATTCCATTTTCTACCCAAGTGGTAGTGTGTCTGCTGGTGTAATCCCATCTCTATTCCTGATTTCAACTGAGTTGCCTGATGAAAGCCATTAGTAAACTAATTGTTGAACCACACTCTCGGTCTTCTCTCCAGAACACACATTCTCACGTTTTTGCAATATGGATAGGCTGAGGATTTTCCAGATCTTCAAGTTCTGTTCCTTTTTGCTTAACAATTTCAGTTTGTGTCTCTCTCCTCTTGAAGTTTACAGTAAGCAATACGAAACCAGGCTGCACTGCACCTTTAATACTTTGCTTAGAAATCTCCTTAGCTAAATATCCAAGGTTGTCAGTCACAAGTTCTGCCTTCCACAGAGCACTAGAACACAGTTCAGCCAAGTTCTTTGTCAATTCCTAACAAGGATCACCATTCTCCCAGTTTCCTAGAGCACCACTTTTAATGTGTATCTTTATACCAGTAGTCTCTTTAATGCAATCGAGGCTTTTTCTAACATGCACCTCAAGACTCTTCCAGCCTCTTGCCCATCACCCAATTTTAGGTATTTGTCATAGAAGCACTCCCACTTCACAGTACAAAATCTCTCCCAACAGTCACTGTCCTGTGTAATCTGTTATCATTTCCCATTGCTTACTGGATGATGCCTGAACTTCTCTGTGTGATATATCAACTGTTTCATCATCTGGCTGCTGACTACTTAAGCTTATCTCTCCGGACTCCATGTGATTTCCTTGGTCTGCACAATCCCTATTCATTCTGCCACTTCTATGACACTGTACATAAGTTTCCTTTTGCTCAAAACTAAAATGTCTGTTACTCTCTATTCTGAGTTCACATGGGGTTTAGTCTGTCTGTATTTACTCAAAGAAGGCTTCATGCCCTCTCCAGAGCTAGGACAAGTACTTTTTTTCTTTTCTCTCTCAAAGCCTTCTACTGAATTAAAAATATTTATCATAGTAGCTTATGGCCTTGAAAATAATTTCATTAAGATTATACATGCTGGGACGCCTGGGTGGCTCAGTTGGTTAAGCGGCTGCCTTCGGCTCGGGTCATGATCCCAGCGTCCTGGGATCGAGTCCCACATCGGGCTCCTTGCTCTGCAGGGAGCCTGCTTCTCCCTCTGCCTCTGCCTGCCACTCTGTCTGCCTGTGCTCGCTCGCTCTCCCTTTCTCTCTGACAAATAAATAAATTAAAAAAAAAAGATTATACATGCTGTTTGTAACATATTTAAAAATAAAGAGACATGAGACCCCCAGGTGGCTCAGTCAGTTAAGCATCTGACTCTTGCTTTCAGCTTGGGTCCTGGTTTCAGGGTCATGGGATCAAACCCACATTGGGCTCAGAGTGAAGTCAGCCTGAGATTACCAATCCTTACCCCCCACTTTTCCTCCAGCTCATGGGCACAGGCACACATGCTCACACACACTCTCTCAAAGTCATAAAGAAATACAGAGATGTAATTTTTTTTAAAAGATTTTATTTATTTATTTGAGAGAGAGGCAGTGAGAGAGCATGAGCAAAGAGAAGGTCAGAGGGAGAAGCAGACTCCCGTGGAGCTGGGAGCCTGATGCGGGACTCGATCCCGGGTCTCCAGGATCATGACCTGAGCCGAAGGCAGTCGACCAACCAACTGAGCCACCCAGGTGTCCCCAGAGATGTAATTTTTATTAAAACTCAGGTCCACAGAATTTCCTTTTATCCCATCTCTAATCCCTTCAAACTCTGTGTCCTTAAGTTTAAGTGTCTCCTTGTAAAAAATAAAACACAAATATCTCAGGTTTTGTTGCTTTCACTTTACACAAGAATACTGCTTAATAGACATTTTAAACTTTTTAAAAATTTTTATTTTTATTCCTCTAAGTGTTTTTGCATACATCCTATCTCCTTATTTAGATTATTAGCTCTTGGCCGGCATAAATTCTTGCACATAGTAATATTACTACTGATGACCAATACAATATTTTATTGAAACTAAGATGCCATCGACAGCATGATACACCATTTATTTTTGTACCTTTGAGAAAGAAAAATCATGAAGAAAAATCATTGCTACTTAAACTATGACATACCATTAGCTTTAAATGAATTCTAATTTCAGATATCTTTAAATGTAAAAAAATATATATCTTTAAATAAGTGAATCACAATAGATATGAAGTGCTGGTTTAGTTTGTTTCACTGTGTGTATATTTGTGTTATGTGAAAGACAGATGAAAAAGTTTATAAATGTTACAGAAAACAGCCTTAAATTTTTTTTTCATAAAAATTAATTTTTTAATTTTAATTTAAAAAATTTTTTGAAAATTCCTTATTAAATTTCCATTGCTTCTCTTCTTGACAATGTGAATCACATTAGTTTCCTCTTTGAATTTAGCACTGTGTGCTTTGTATTTTTTTTAGTTGAAGTGTAGTTGATATATATTAGTTTCAGATGTACAACTTAGTGATTTGACAATATACATTATAAAACATCACAATAAGTGGTTACCATCTGTCGCCGTGCAAACTTACTATAATATCATTGACTATGTTCTCTGTGCTGTACTTTTTCATTTTCATGACTTATTTATTTTGTAACTGGAAGTTTGTACCTCTTAATCTACTTTACCTATTTTTCTTATCCATCCATACTCCCCCCTCTTCCCTACTTCCCCCTCTGGCAGTTGCCAAATACAGTTTTTTTTCTGTATTTATTTATGAGTCTGCTTCTATTTTTTGTTTGTTTCATTTTTAGATTCCACCAATCAGTCAAGTTATATGGTATTTCTTTTTCTCTGTCTGCCTTATCTCACTTAACATGATATTGTCGAGGTTCATCCATGTTATTGCAAATGGCAAGATTTTGTTCTTTTTTTATGGCTGAGTAAAATTCCATTGTGTATATACCATATCTTTTTTTAAAGAAGTTTTTATTTAAATTCCAGTTTGTTAAAATGCAGTAACATTAGTTTCAGATGTACAATTTAGTGATTCAGCACTTAACATGCGACAGCTGATGCTCACCATAAGTGCACTTCTTAGTCCCCATCACCTATTTAACCCATCCCCCTAACCTTCTCCATTCTGGTAACCCTCCGTTCTCCATAGTTAAGAGTCCATCTCTTGGTTTGCCTGGCTCCTTGTTTCCCCCTTTGCTCATTTGTTTTATTTTTAAAATTCCACATATGAGTGAAAGCATATGGTATTTGTCTTTCTCTAATATGTTTCACTTAGCATACTATTCTCTAGTTCCATGCATGTCATTGCAAATGGCAAGATTTCATTCTTTTTTTAAATAGCTGATGAATATTCCACTGTGTGTGGGCGTATACACATCAATCACATCTTTTTTTTTTAAGTTATTTAAATTCTAGTTAGTTAACATATAATATTGGTTTCAGGAGTAGAGTTTAGTGATTCATCACTTATGTGTAACACCCAGTGCTCCTCACAAGTGCCCTTTTTATTTATTTTATTAATTAAATTGAATAAAATTTTTTTTAAACATATACTATGTTATTAGTTTCAGGGATAGAATTCAGTGATTTGTCAGTTGCATACAACACCTAGTACTCATTACAATAAGTGCCCTTATTAATGCCCATCACCCAATTACTTCATCTCCCATTCTCCCCTCCAGCAACCCTCTGTTTGTTCCCTATTGTTTTTTTTTAAGATTTTTATTTATTTATTTGACAGAGATCACAGTAGACAGAGAGGCAGGCAGAGAGAGAGAGGGAAGCAGGCTCCCTGTTGAGCAGAGCCCGATGCGGGACTCGATCCCAGGACCCTGAGATCATGACCCGAGCTGAAGGCAGCGGCTTAACCCACTGAGCCACCCAGAGGCGCCCTGTTCCCTATTGTTAAGAGTCTCTTATGGTTTGCTTCCTTCTCGGTTTTTGTCTTAATTTTTCCTTCCCTTCCCCTATAATCATCTGGTTTTGTTTCCTAAATTCCACATAGTAGTGAAAGCATATGGTATTTATCTTTCTCTGACTGACTTATTTGGCTTAGTGTAATATGCTGTAGTTCCATCCATGTCATTGCAAGTGGCAAGATTTCATTCTTTTGATGGCTTAGTAATATTCCATTGTACACATATACCACATCTTCTTTATCCATTCATCTAACATTGGACATGTGGACTCTTTCCATATTTTGGCTGTTGTGGACATTGCTGCTATAAACATTGGGGTGAAAATGCCCCTTCAAATCACTGTGTTTGTATCCTTTGGATAAATACCCAGTAGTGCAATTGCTGGGTCATAGGGTAACTCTATTTTTACCTTTTTGAAGACCCTCCATACTGTTTTACAGAGTGGTTGCACCAGTTTGATTTCCCACCAACAGTGTAAGAGAGGGTTCTCCTTTCTCCACATCCTTACCAACATCTGTTGTTTCCTGATTTGTTAATTTTAGCCATTCTGACTGGTGTGAGGTGGTATCTCATTTTGTTTTTGATTTTAATTTCCCTGATGCTGAGTAATGTTGAGCTCTTTTCCATGTGTCTGTTGTTCATTTGGATGTCTTCTTTTCAGATATGTCTGTTCATATCTTCTGCCCACTTTTTGATTGGAAAATTTGTTCTTTGGGTGTTTGAGTTTGATAAGTTCTTTATCGATTTTGGATACTAGCCCTTTATCTGATATGTCATTTGCAAATATCTTCTCCCATTTACAATTGCACCCAAAGCCATAAGATATCTAGGAATAAACCTAACCAAAGAGGGAAAGAATCTGTACTCAGAAAACTATAAAGTACTCATGAAAGAAATTGAGGAAGGCACAAAGAAATGGAAAAACATTCCACGCTCATGGATTGGAAGAACAAATATTGTGAAAATGTCTATGCTACCTAAAGCAGTCTACACATTTAATGCAATCCCTATCAAAATACCATTGATTTTTTCAAAGAAATGGAACAAATCCTAAAATTTATATAGAACCGGAAGAGACCCCGAATAGCCAGAGGAATGTTGAAAAAGAAAACCAAAGGTGGTGGCATTACAATTCCAGACTTCACTCTATTAGAAAGCTGTAATCATCAAGACAGTATGATACTGGCACAAAACCAGACACATAGATCAGTGGAACAGAATAGAGAACTCAGAAGTGGACCCTCAATTCTATGGTCAACTAATCTTTGACAAAGCAGGAAAGAATATCCAATGGAAAATGATAGTCTCTTCAACAAATGGTGTTGGGAAAATTGGACAACTTACACCATACACAAATGTAGACTAAAAATGGACAAAAGACATAAATGTGAGACAAGAATCCAACAAAATCCTTGAGAACACAGCAGCAACCTCTTTGACCTCAACCACAGCAACTTTTTCCTAGACACATTGCCAGAGACAGGTGAAGCAAGGGCAAAAATGAACTATTGGGACGTCATTAAGATAAAAACCTTCTGCACAGCCAAGGAAACAGTCAACAAAACCAACAGACAACCAACAGAATGACTCCTTAATTTCTCTTCCTTCTGTCTTGCTATTGGTGTAGAGAAATGCAACTGCTTTCTATGCATTGATTTTATATCCTGACACTTTACTGAAATCCTGTAAGTTCTAGCAGTTTTGGAGTGGAGTCTTTTGGGTTTTCCACATAAAGTATCATATCATCTGCAAAGAATGAGAGTTTGACTTCCTGTTTGCTGATTCGGATGCCTTGAATTTCTTTTTGTTGTCTCATTGCTGAGGCTAGGACTTCTAGTACTATTTTGAATAGCACTAGTGATAGCAGACATCCCTGCTGTGTTCCTGACTTTAGGGGAAAAGCTCTCAGTTTTTCCCCATTGAGAATGATATTCACTGTGGGTTTTTCATAGATGGCTTTGATGATATTGAGGAATGTACCCTCTATCCCTACACTTTGAAGAGTGTTGATCTAGAAAGGATGCTATACTTTGTCAAATGCTTTTTCAGCATCTATTGAGAGTATCATATGTTTCTTGTTTTCTTTTATTAATGCATTGTATCATGTTGATTGATTTGTGGATGTTGAAGCAGGCTTGCAGCCCAGGAATAAATCCCACTTGGTCGTGGTGAATAATCCTTTTTTTTTTTAAATTTTTTAAAAATTTCATTTCTTTTCAGCGTAACAGAATTCGTAGTTTTACAACACACCCAGTGCTCCATGCAATATGTGTCCTCCATAATACCCACCACCTGGCCCCCCCCC
>PISX010030683.1:0-18446 GCA_004024625.1 Mellivora capensis | reverse complement strand
CCACTCTGTCTGCCTGTGCTCGCTCTCTCTGACAAATAAATAAAAAAAAAAAAAAGAACTCTTGAGGTGCCCGGCTTGCTCAGTTGGTAGAACATACAACTCTCGATCTTGGGGTTTTAAGTTTGAGCCCCACCTGGATGTACAGATTACTTAAAAATAGAATCTTAGGGACGCCTGGGTGGCTCAGTTGGTTAAACGGCTGCCTTCAGCTCAGGTCATGATCCCGGTGTCCCGGGATCGAGTCCCACATCCGGCTCCTTCCTCAGCAGGGAGCCTGCTTCTCCCTCTGCCTCTGCCTGCCACTCTGTCTGCCTGTGCTCTCTCTCTCTTTCTCTCTCTGACAAATAAATAAAAATAAATAAAACTTAAAAAAAAATAGAATCTTAAAAAAAAAAAGAACTCTTAAAACTCAACAATAAAAAGACATAATCCAATTTAAAAAATAGGAAGAGGGGTCACCTGGGTGGCTCAGTAGTTAAGCGTCTGCCTTCAGCTCAGGTTATGATTCCAGGGTTCTGGGATCAAGCCTCACATTGGGTTCCCTGCTCAGCAGGAAGCCTGCCTCTCCCTCTCCCACTCCCCCTACTTGTGTTCCTGCTCTCTCTGTGTCTCTGTCAAATAAATAAATAAATAAAATCTTAAAAAAAAAAATGGAAAGAGGATCCAAACAGACATTTATTCAAAGAAGATATACCACGGGGGTGCCTGGGTGGCTCAGATGCTTAAGTGTCTGACTCTTGATTCCCACTCAGGTCGCAATCTCAGGGTGGTGAGATTGAGCCCTACGTTGGGCTCCACACTTAGCACAGAATCTGCTTGAGACTCTCTCTCTCTCCCTAGGCCCGCTTATGTGAGGGCTCTTTCTCTCAATAAAAAAATAAATAAAATCTTTAAAAGAAGGTACATAATGGTCAATAAGCACATGAAAAGATAGATGCTCAACCCCATTACTCATTAGGGAAATGCAAATCAAAATCACAAAGACACTCCACTTCACACAAACTATACGGGCTATAATCAAAAAGTCAAGTAAATACCAAGTGTTGACAAGAATGTTGGGGACATCAGAACCCTCACACACTGCAGGGGAGAATGTAAAATGGTGCTGCTTACTTGGGAGAAGTTGGGCAATTCCTCAAAAAGTTATACAACGGGTCACCATCTGACCTAGGATTCCACTCCTAGGTATATACCCTGAGGAATTAAAAAGATCTGTCCCCAACAAAAACCTCACCCATGAAGGTCCATAAGCAGCATTATTCATAATAGCCAAAAAGGTGTAAACTACCCAAATGTCCACCATGAATGGACGAACAAAATGCAGTATAGCTGCACAACGGAATCTTTTTTGACCAGAACAAGCAATGAAAGACTGGTAAGATGCCATACATGGATGAACCTTAAAAACAAAGCAGCCTGAGACAAAAGACCATGTATTTACAGGATTCAGTGTTGATGAAATGTCCGGAACAAGCATTTCGTAGACAGAAAGTAGATTCATGGTTGCTTAGGGCCGGTTAGAAGGATTGGCAGGGGATATGGAAAAGGTACAGAATTTCTTTTTAAGGCAATGGAATTATTCTAAGATTGACAGGTGATGACACCACCTACCTGTGAATACACTAAAAAAAACACTGAACTGTACACTTTAAATGGGAGAATTGTATGCTATGTGAATTATTATCTCAATAATGCTGTTACCAAAACCAAACCAAACCAAAAAAAAAAAACCAACGTTGCCCTATGTGAAAGTACAGCACAGAAAAGTTCCTGACTCCTAAGGGTGGAAATAACTGAACACATCACACGTCTCCTTTGACAGTGGGAAAATTCTAGGAGAGTGGGAAGACAGTATACAGAGAAAGTAGAAACAGTATATACGTAGTACACAGCTGTTCAGTATAGTGTTGTTTATAAAGGGGTAACATGAAAGCAACAGGGGACTTGCAAGACCATGAAAAAGCCATATTATAAAATATGAAGCAACAGCATAAGAAATAAGTATACGAAGAAAGGCTGAGAAGGCTATGAGCCATTGTGGCCTCCGGGGAGAGGTATTTTTACCCCTCACTCAATAAATTCTTAAATTCATAAATATATTTTTTAACGATTTTATTTATTTTATTTGTAGACAGAGATCGTAAGTAGGCAGAGAGGCAGGCAGCGAGGGTGGGGGGGTGCGGTGGAGGGGAAGCAGGTTCCCTGGCGAGCAGAGAGCCCGATGTGGGGCTCGATTCCAGGAACCTGGGATCATGACCTGAGCCGAAGGCAGAGGCTTTAACCCACTGAGCCACCCAGGCGCCCCTGGAGACATTTTTGATTCGTCACAACTGTGGCTGCTATGGGCATCTAGTGGGCAGAGGTCAGGGACACTGAACTTCCTACCGTGTACAGGAAAGGCCCCCACAACAAAGTAGTGTTGGGTCCCAAACATCAGCAGTGCTGAGGTTGAGGGAAAACTGGTCTAGAAGGCAGACACGGCCACTTTTCATAGCTACAACCTTATTTCCTGAAAAAAAGAGGGATATACCAATGGATGCACACACAAAAAATCAATTTTTAGAAGAAAGAAGATTAAAAAAAAAAAAACCAAACTCTTGGAACTACGATAGGGAGGATGAGCTTAGTTCCACTTCAGAGCAAGGCTTTAACCTGGGGTTACTTTGGATTTCGGGGAATGTATATGGACGTGTACGCATGTGGTGTGCACACACACACGAGCACATATATGTCTGATGCATGTCTCTGTGTGTGACTACTGGGAGGAGGAGCTGTGGCTTTCAGCGGGGTGGTCTGGAACCCCATCACGTAAGGTTTTACAGTGTCTGAGAAATTAAATAAATTCTATCTGGGGGGATTTTCACTGACACTTCTGTCTTTGGGGGAGACTCAGTATTTTGTTACAAGTCAATCCAAAGGGGGCTGGGACTAAGGAATGGCCAGTGGCTGTAAGTGACAAAGCCTGTTTTCTCTATGTTCTAGCAGCGGGTGGGTGAACATTATCCTTGCTGATGAAGTCCCTGCAAATCCTGTTTCTTTTACTCATATTTGTGTCAAATCCTGTGCCTGGCTCTCACCGCAGACAATCAGGAATCTGATCTTTAAAACAACCTACTTTCAGGGTGCCTGGGTGGCTCAGTGGGTTAAGCCTCTGCCTTCGGCTCAGGTCATGATCCCAGGGTCCTGGGATTGAGCCCTATGTCGGGCTCTTTGCTTGGTAGGGAGCCTGCTTCCTCCTCTCTCTCTCTCTGCCTGCCTCTCTGCCTACTTGTGATCTCTCTGTCAAATAAATAAATAAAATCTTTTTAAAAAAGTAAAAAATAAAATAAAATAAAATAAAATAACCTACTTTCAGTCTATTGAGGGTCCAAATACAGAATTATGTTAAATACTTACCGTGCCAGAGAGTAAGTCTATGACATAACTATAAAAGTATATGAGTCCAGAGCTACTTATTGGATATATGGTACACTGAACATCTGTAAAAAACAAAAACAAGATCAGTGGAAAAGAGGTTTACGGTCTCCACAACGTGTCTATCATAAGTTGTATATATAGGCCTGCACACGTATGTTCCTTTAGAGATGTCACATAAAATCACGTATGGATGTTTGTGAATTTGTGGTTTATATACACCAAGTATAGCACCATTTTCTCCTCTCCCTATACACCTATTGATATATGTTTTTTCCTATATACTTTTTTCTATATACTTTTCTTCTATATACATTGTATATAGTATTTGTACATATTTTTTTCTATATACTTTGTACGTGGGTCCACTTACATACAGTGCATGTTACATACAGTGGAATCATTGTGATTCCACTGTAAGGACAACCAATTTTTTCAATTAACAATTTTTTTAATTAAAGAAAAAGTAGCATGGAAACAATCCAGGTGAAGGAAAACCAATTTTAAAAAGATCTCAGGGCGCCTGGGTGGCTCAGTGGGTTAAGCCTCTGCCTTCGGCTCAGGTCATGATCTCAGGGTCCTGAGATTGAGCCCTGCTTCGGGCTTTCTGTTCAGCAAGGAGCCTGCTTCCCCCCTCTCTCTGCCTGCCTCTCTGTCTACTTGTGATCTCTCTCTCTGTCAAATAAACAAATAAAATCTTAAAAAAAAAAAAAAAGATCTGTATGTGTGTGTAAATAAACATACAGCTTCATTAAAACAAACTATGCATTTACATATGCACAAATAACCAAGAAATTATTTGAATGTCAATTTTAATGACACTACCTTATCCTTGAACAGCTCATTCAATTTCCCTGTATCAGTGAGCTATTGCTTCGTAACAAAGAACCACCAAGTCTCAGTGACTGAACATACCAAACGTTTATTTTCTCAGTCATGGAGCTGCAATTTGAGTTCATTGAGTTGATGCAGGCTGAGCTAGGATGGAACCCAGGCTTCCAGATGGGCTCAGGTCTGCACCATCTGACTTCATTCTGGGGCCCAGGCTGAGGCAATGGTTATCTGGGCAATGCTCTCATAGGCAAGCCAACCACACAAGCCATTTCAAGCTAATACTCCACTGGGCAAAATCAGCCATATGGCCAAGTGCAATACCAATGGGACAAAAACTATTCTCTGCCCACAGTGGGAGGCCCTACAAATCACAATTACAGGGGAGTGAAAAATCAAGGAAAATAACCCAATCTACCACCCCTTCTCTGGGCTTTTGTCCCCCCCCCCCTTTTTTTTTTTAAGATTTTATTTACCCACTTGACAGAGAGCACAAGTAGGCAGAGAGGCAGGCAGAGAGAGAGGAGGAAACAGACTCCCCGCTAAGCAGAGAGCCTGACGCGGGGCCCGATCCCAGGACCCCGGGATCATGACCTGAACCGAAGGCAGAGGCTTCAACCCACTGAGCCACCCAGGCGCCCCAGTTTCCCCTTTGTTAAAGAAGGGAGTAGAACCAGTTCCTCCAAGGCCAATTCCAGTTTTATAATTCTCACGTAAGTCAGGCTCTGACTCAGCTTGCCTACTTCTGGCCCCCAGCACGGAGCTTCATACCTAGAGGGGAATCAATAACGTCGGTAGAATGATAGAGACTCTCCGTGTTTTTGTTTGAAAACACAGAATGCCCCAAAGATGGGACCTATGTTGATTATTCAATAAGAAAACACAGGTCCAGCACTTGGTGTAATGTCTGGCACATGACTGGTGGAGGCCTGAGTGTCCCCATTACCAGAGACAAAAGTCTCAACGTAAAGTTACAGGAGTAGGTTGTATGTCATGTTTGCTAAATTATCCTCTTTCTTAGCCTGCAGTGCTTCTCCCAAATGCCTTGCTGAGATCAGGACTGGCCAAGTGACTTGGGTAATGAGATGCAGCAGAAATGACAGGTGTCATTTCCAGGCAGTAGCTTTAGGGGATGGGATGTTTGCCATTGGCTCTTTTTCCTTTGGACACAGTAACCATCAGTGGTCCAGAGAGAGGCTGTTCCATCAGCTTGGGCTCCAAAGTGAAGATAATACGGAACAAAGCCACCACCCAACAGTACTGAGGTGAGAAAGAACCTTTTGTGGTTATTAGGTGCTGAGAGTTATGGGGTCACTTGTTTCTGCAGCATACCCAGGTCCATCCTAACGTAGGTGCCCACAGCTTAGAATACAAAGATTCCTAGAGAAGGAAGCACTATAGACAGGTACAAAGGGACAAGAACATTCTCACAGCAAACCAGGCCTTAGACCCACCTGTGTCTTTGGACGGAATGAGCACAAAGGTGCTGTTGGTGATGTCGTATTTGGTGAGCAAGACTGGGAGCAAAACCAGCATAAAGATGATCAGAAATATCACCAAATTCAGCAACACCAGAAACCGCAAGAAGGAGAAATAGGACTGAATCCCAGTGCCAAATTTCCCTGGAAAAAAGAAATCCAGGCATCACTCACCAGGACTATTGACCCACATGCATTACCCACAGTAGAACCAATCAGCCGAAAAGCTGAATTTCGAGTAATATTGATGGGAGAGTGAAGAAGAAGTATTTTGGTTTTCTACTGTTGGTTGTAAGGTTCTCCTTCTTTCTAAATCTACCCTTGACCTTGAGTTAACTACCTGACAATGCTGTGAGGCAGGACTCAATATCTATCTTTTCTTACATGAATATCTAATTGACTCAACGCCATTTTACTGAAAAGGCGACCCTTTCCCCAGTGGATTGAGGGAGTGCTTTTGCAACGGACCATAAACGTATGAATCCAAATAAAATAAAATAAAATAAAATAAAACTATGAATAAAATAAAATAAATGTATGAATCCATTCCTGAATTCTGTCAAGTCACGTACTGAACAAAAAACCTCCAGAAAGGCCATCACTAAACAAGAAAGGAAGCTGGGGATAGTGGCTGAACCCCTGGGCTTGGAAGCTTGGATCGGCCTGGATCAAATCCTTCAAATCCTGCGTCTGCCTCATCCTAGCTGAGTGAACTTGGAAAAGTATTTTAACCACCCTGAGCCATGCAAATGATGCCTACAGGGAATGCTCTTATGAGAATTAACTAAGCCCATCCAAGGAAAACTGTTTATGACAATAAACACTCACAGAAAAAGGTCAGTCTAGGGGCGCCTAGGTGGCTCAGTGGGTTAAAGCCTCTGCTTTCAGCTCAGGTCATGATCCCGGGGTCCTGGGATGGAGCCCCGCATTGGGCTCTCTGCTCCGCGGGGAGCCTGCTTCCTCCTCTCTCTCCCTGCCTGCCTCTCTGCCTATCTGCCTACTTGTGATCTCTGTCAAATAAATAAATAAAATCTTTAAAAAGAAAGAAAGGAAGAAAGAAAGAAAGAAAGAAAGAAAGAAAGAAAGAAAGAAAGAAAGAAAGAAAGAAAGAGAAAGAAAGAAAGAAAGAAAGAAAGAAAGAAAGAAAGAAAGAAAGAAAGAAAGAAAGAAAAAGGTCAGTCAGGGTTTACTTTTATTATTTGGCTCCAACTGTGACGATGTGTGCTTAGATCTCAGAAAAAAGTACAAGCAGACGGTTAAGGGTTTTTTTTGTTTTTTGTTTTTAAAGATTTTATCCATTTATTTGACAGACAGAGATCACGAGTAGGCAGAGAGGCAGGCAGAGAGAGGGAGGCGGAAGCAGGCTCCCTGCTGAGCAGAGAGCCTGATGCGGGGCTCGATCCCAGGACCCCGGATCATGACCTGAGCTGAAGGCAGAGGCTTTAACCCACTGAGCCACCCAGGCGCCCCCAGACGGTTAAGTTTTAAGTGAGCCCACGAAGCCCCTTGTGATGGAGTTTACATTCCCCCAAGAAAACAACAATTTAAAAAGGTGCTTCATTGAATAAGATGCCAAGATTATTTTATAGGTCTTAAAATAGTAATAATGACAGCATTTCTTCCATTCATCCTGCCACCACATTCCCTACAAACTTGACAAAATTCCTACATTAGCAGATTCGAGGAGTTGTTTGTAAATTGTTTTTGCTTTATGGTAGAAACTATGTCATCCTAGGAGGTATTTTCCCCCTGGCTCTGCTATGTCACCCAATGTTTCAATGTTTTCTCCTAATTTTATATTTTGGCACAACTTCCAGTTTTTAAATACTTGCTATGGACTGAATTGTATCTCTCCCCTCAACCCCCACCCCTGGCCCAAGTTCATACGGTGAAGCCCTAATCCCTAATGTGATAGTATTTCAAGGTGGGGCCTTTGGGAGATGATTAGGTTTAGATGAGGTTTTAAGAGTGGGGTCTCCATGATGGGATTTAGTAGCCTTACAGGAGGCATCAGAACTCTCTCTCTCTCTCTTCCTCCTTCTCTTTCCCTAAGAGCTCACAAAGATGAGGTCATGTAACAGTCATGTAAAGACAGAGAGAGAAGGCAGCCTGGTCTTGAACTTCCAGTCTCCAGACTGTAAGAAAATAAATTTGGGGGCATCTGTGTGGCTCAGTCGGTTAAGTGTCTGCCTTTAGCTCAGGTCATGATCCCAAGCTCTGCATGGGGTAGAGGGCACTCAGCGGGGAGTCTGCTTCTTCCTCTCCCTCTTCCCCTCCCCTTCTGCCACTTATGCTAAAATCTTAAATAAAATCTTAATCTTAATCCTAAATAAAATCTTTATCTTAAATAAAAAAGAAAAGAAATTTCTGTGGTTGAGGTCACCCTGTCCAAGGTTATTTTGTTACAGCAGCCAGAGCTGACTGACCATACCGCAACCCAATCCTTACCCATAAGGAAAAGTAGGGATCTTCAGTATTTTTAGGGCCATGGACACTTTTGGCAGTCTGGCGAAGCCTAACGAACGTCACCTCAGAATAACATTTTAAATGCACCAAATATTATACATTAACTATACATTAATTAGAATTTAAATTAAAAATTGGGGAAAAAAAGAATCACATATTTTGCATCTATATGACAAATAAATATAACAAATAAAATATAAAATTAAATGAAATAATAAGTGCACCAAATCCAGGATTGGCCTGGATCAAACCTGGCTGGCTCGGTCAGTAGAACATGGGACTCTTGATCTCAGGGTTGTAAGATCGAGCCCCATGTTGGGTGTAGAGATTACTTTAAAAAAATAAAATCTTAAAAATAAATACAAATGGGCATACAGTTATAATACTAAAAACCAAATTTGTGCTAGAATGATACACGAGTGGGGCGCCTGGGTGGCTCAGTGTTTTAAGCCTCTGCCTTCAGTTCGGGTTGTGGTCTTGGGGTCCTGGGATTGAGCCCCACATGGGGCTCTCTGCCCGGCAGGGAGCCTGCTTCCATCCCCCCATCCCTGCCTGCCTCTCTGCCTACTTGTGATCTCTCTCTCTGTCAAATAAATAAAATCTTTAAAAAAAAAAAAGAATAATACTTGAGCATCTTCATTAGCACATTAAATAATAAGACCTAGTGGCCGATCTTGCAGATTCACTGCTACAATTTCAAAGTAGTGATGAGCATAAGTGATATTCCAAGATAATACAACCAGAAGGGAAAGGAAAATATCTGATTTTCCTGGGAATGAAGACACAGGTTCTACTAATCCTAACTGGTGCCATTGCTCCCATTCATCGTGGAAGGAAGTGCCAAATTTCATCTAGAGGTTAGAGAAAATGTAGCTGTACTTTCCCCCAGGCACAGAGGTCTCTCCTGCAGAGGAGCACGTGCAGAGAGGGGGTGTGGTACCTTCTATGCTGCGAATGTCCTCCCGCCACAGCTCCAGGTGGGTGGTCATTTCTCGAGCCTTCCCTATGAACCTCTTCCAAGATTTGCTGCTGTACCGTTTCCATTGGTCCCACTCAGATAAATACTTCATTTGGGTCTCCTGAATGTTCCTGTGTTAAAAAAACAATATGACAGGGGTGCCTGGATGGCTCATTGTCTTAAAGCCTCCGCCTTCGGCTCAGGTCATGATCCCAGGGCCCTGGAATGGAGCCTCGTGTCGGGCTCTCTGCTCAGCTCTCTGCCTGCCTCTCTGCCTACTTCTGATTTCTGTCTGTCAAATAAATAAATAAAATCTTTAAAAAAAAAAAAAAACCAATATGACAATGATCAGCAAAGCATCCTTAAGCCTCGGCATCAAATAAAACCCCAGCCGAGAGGATGTGGAAAACCTGGAGCCCTCCTACACTGCTGGTGGAAATGTACAATGGTGTGCCCCTAGGGAAAAGAGTATGGATATTCCTCAACACGTTAAACACAGAATTACCACTACGACCCAGTGATTCCACTCCTAGGCAGATACCCCCAAAGAACTGAAAACAAGGGGGTCCCAAACAAAAACTTGCACATTGCAACACTATTCACAATAGCCAAAAGGTGGAAACAACCCAAATGCCCACCAACAGATGAATGGACAAACAAAACGAGGCATATCTATCCATACCATGAAGTGCCATTCAACCGTAAAAAGGAATGACATATGGATACATGCCATAGCTTGGATAGGCCTTGAAAACATTATGCTAAGTGAAAGAAGCCAGGTACAAAAAGTCACATATTGTATGATTCCATTTACCTGAAATGTCCAGAATGGCAAACCTACAGAAAAAGAGTAGATCAGGGGTTGGCAGGGGTGAGGGGAGGGGAAACAGGGAGGGACTGCAGACAACAATGAGGCTCTCTATGGCTGCAGAGCCACAAGCTGGAAAGAGCCTGGGTCCCTGAATGACCGCAAAGCTCCCCCTTGATCTGAAGCCAGGACTTTGATGTGAACAAGAAACAAACTTCTAATATGTTGAACTACTACATGTTTGGGTAACTTTGTTGCTGCAGCTTGGCTGACCCTGAGTCATACATTTCTAATTACGTGAACTCTCCAGGAAATGCATTCCATGCATAAAGCACACCTCTGCCCAAAACATACATCAGATGCCTTCTAGTTGGCCACCGAACAAACCTTAGCCTCCGCTTCTCAGATATGTTCAGTGCATACTTTCGAATCGACTGGCTATTGAGGTTTTCAGTGATTCCTCCCTCCAGCTGGGAGCTGTAAGAGTCTGTTGGCTTCAGCAAAGTGCCACTTTGCTTGTCTCGGGAAAGAATGGTTGTCCTCCTGCGTGCAATGGACCGATAGCTTGGCAATTCTTGAAGGAAATTCACAGGTGGAGAAGAAAAGCCACTGGAGTCCACAGAGAGGTTCTCTGGGCAAGAAGAAAAAGAGGACCATCATTAACCACACAGTGAGCTTGGGAGCCAACTAAAAAAAAAAAAAAACTTTGCATACCTAAATCGTGCAGATGGTCACTAGCTTGCACCACTGACAAAAGCATTTGTACCTTCATTATTCTATTTACCAGGATGGTGATCGGGACAATACCATCATCTGCAAATAGTTCACTTTCAGCAGCTGCGTGTGCAAATATGCTTTAGGTTACATGATATCTGAGTTCTAGTGTTTGGATGCAGCCATTAGCTAGATGTGTGACGTTGGGCAGTTATCTGAACTTGTCTACACTTGTCAGATGGGACCAGTCCTATTTGCCCCAACTATCTTTCCAAAGTATGGGCTATAATGATGTGTAGAACTCCGAAAAGCATAAAGCATTATACAAATGCATAGTGACCATAAACACCAACAATAATGATAACAGTATTGACAGAGCACTTCCTGTACACCAGGCACTGTGTTAAGAGCTGCACACGCACTCATAGATCTGGGCTAGCTGTGGGATCTGCTCAGACCAACAGAATGCAGCAGAAGTGATGCTGGCCAGTTCTAAGCCTTGCCAGCTTCTCTTCTCTGGATCCCAGCTACTGACATGTGAACAAGCCCAAGCTGACCTGCTAAAGGTTAAGACCATTGGAGCAGGGATGATCGCCCCAGCTAAGACCATCCCCGGCCAGCCTGCAGCCAGCTGTCACTCAGCTGACCACAGAGGCTCACACATACTGAGGTAGGTACAATTATCAGTCCTATTTTATAGATGAGAAAGTTGATGGGTTGCCCAACCCCATGCCCAGATCCTCAAAGCTCTGCATGGTCGGACTCTTGTCTGTGTCTGGAGGGCTCTCTGGTACCCAACTACATATTTTTTAGGATCTTTCAGATACTAAGATGGTTTCCTCCTCCCATTTCCTCCTCCTCAGAGCCTTTGCATATGCTGTTCCCACTGCCTGCAATGAACTTATCACACCTATTTATCCTATTAGCTCCTACTCACATGTTGCTTCCTCAGGGAAACTGCCCCTGCCTCACTGCACTATTACAGGTGCCTTGCTACACATTTCACACACACACACACACTAAGTCCTTTACAGCGTATCACAATTTGTAAATAAATACATAGTATCTGCAAATAAATTTTTCTGACTGTGTGAGTATATCTGTCTCCTCCAGGAGACTAGAAGGAAGTTTCAGAGGGCAGGGGCTAGGATGACATCTTACCACTGCACCCCAGGACCTAGCATCATCCTTGATTCAGAAAGTAATTTAATAAATGCTCATTGGATGGATGGATGGATGGATGGATGGAAAGATGGATGGAGGGACGCCTGGGTGGCTCAGTTGGTTGGGCGGCTGCCTTCGGCTCAGGTCATGATCCCGGCGTCCTGGGATCGAGTCCCACATCGGGCTCCTTGTTCGGCAGGGAGCCTGCTTCTCCCTCTGCTTCTGCCTGCCACTGTCTGCCTGTACTTGCTCTCTCTCCCTCTCTCTCTGACAAATAAATAAATTAAAAAAAAAAAAAAAGAAAGATGGATGGATGGATGGATGGATGGATGGTTGGATGGATGACATTACTAATATGCCTATGCTTAATCTGTGAGTAGGGGCACTGAAAACAGAACCAGGTCTGCCTGGCTCAAAAATCTGTATTTGGGAGCACCTGGGTGGCTCAGTGGGTTAAAGCCTCTGCCTTCGGCTCAGGTCATGATCCCAGGGTCCTGGGATCAAGCCCCACATCTGGCTCTCTGCTCCATAGGGAGCCTGCTTTCTCCTCTCTCTGCCTGCCTCTCTGCCTACTTGTGATCTCTGTCTGTCAAATAAATAAATAAAATATGTTTTTTAAAAAAATCCGTATTTGTTCTACTACATCAGGCCACTGCTGGAGGCCAAGTTTTGCTGTGCTTTATGCAGTAGTCTAAGAAGGGAGGGCCTTCCACTGAAGCTGAGGGACACCACCTTCAAGATGGGTTTTATGCCTGATCCAATTCTAGTTGAGGAAAGATTACCTTTAATGGAGAAAGGACACAGGGAGCGGAAGTAGGAAACAGCCATAATAACCTAAGCAATTACCTCTACAGGCAGCAAAACTTCTAAGGCTTAATATTAGATGCTAAATCGCTTGGGTTTGAATCCTAGCTCTGTTGATCATTAGTGTGTGTGTCTTTGGGAAAGTTACTTAACCTTTGAACTTCAGATTCCTCATCTCAAATATTCATTCAACAAATGTATCTACCATGTGTCCGATCTGGAGCTAGAGATACTGCCGTGAACAAAGCAAATGCCCTATTCACATGGCATTTATATACTGAGGTGGGGGCTGGGGAAGGTTAGACAGTAAACAGGTGATGAATATTATGCCAGGAGGTGATAAGTGCAAAAACAAAAACAGAGTGGGGTAAGGAGACAGGTGATAGTCGGAATGCCCCAGTTCTGAGAAGGTGGGTTGGGTATGGTCTCTGTACTAAAGTAGCATTTAAGCTGAGGCTGAACAGAGGACATAAGCCCTGTGGATATCTGGGGAAGGGCATCCCAGAAGAGGGAAACAGCAAGTGCAAAGGCCCTGAGGCAGGGTGTGTAAGGTGGGCTTGAGGAAGAGCATGGAGACTTGTGTGGCTGGAGAAGAGTGAATGAACAGGAATTTCATAGGCTCTGTTGTTGTTGGCCTCTGATGAGCCACACCAGCCCCTCCACAGTCCCCTCCCCTTGAATCTGTGTTGGATCTGTGACTTGCTTTAGCCAGAGGTTGCAACAGAAACATTGCTCTGCCAATTCCAAGCCTAAAAAAGGGCCTAGAAGTTCACTTTTGTGCAGTTGGGACCCCAAAGTGGCCATGTAAGAAGTCTGGCAATGCTGCTGGGACCATCATGTGGAGAGGAAGAAGCCCCAAGTGTCTGAGAAAGAGACTCAAGGAAACAGCGAGAACCATAGTCTCTGGCTCTGACCTCAGTGAGCTGTTGCAGCCAGTCCCCAGGCCTTGGGTCATCCTCATGGAGCATGGCCATGGGCATGAAGAGGCCTTCTGGAAGCTCCAGACCCAACAGACATGACATACAGCAGAGCAAACCATCTCTTCCATGCCCTGCTGATTTCCCAGCGCACAGAATCAGCAGAAACAATAAAACAGCATAAGCCATCACGTTTGAAGTAGTGTGTTAACAACAATAGGTAGATGGGACAGGGAGCCTGGAAAAGCAGAGGTTAGAGAGGTGCCTGGGGCCAGACTGAGTCAGACTCTGTGGGCTGGCTGTGACGCTTGAATGTGGGGGACGGAGGGCTTGGAGCCAAAGCCTGTTGAGATCTGACCACATTTTCAAGGATCACCCTGGAGGCTGCTGGGCCAAGCACGGGACCCACAGGGAGGTGGGGAGGGAGGGGAGAGGGGGCAGCTTCTGAGCATTAAAGGCAACCACATGGGGAGAAACACTCAGGATAGCTGCTGGCACACAGTGGGCTCCATCAATGTACTTACAGCTAATAGGAGGAGGGAGCGCTGGAGAGGGGGAAACCAGCCAAGGCCTCGCACTCTGAGCAGGAGTGTGACAGTGCAGATTTGTAACATTGGCCTCTCTGATGAGCGTGTTCAGACACAACAGGACAGCTGTCCTACTGCAAATGACACACAGACACGTGCCTAGAGCCCTGCCAGCTGCCGGGTGCAAGTGGGTGAGTCTCACTCAACCCTCCATTTCCCTGCTCTCTCGCACCCAGAGGATGTGATCCACTTCCATTAGTAACAGCAGCCAAACTCAGGGGTGTGGGGAGCACAGGGGCCTGGAGGCTAAAGGGTCCAGGCCCTGCTGGAGGCCACTCCTTCTGGAGAGCAACAAAGAGCTCTTATTAACTGCAAACAAAGGTCTTTGAATACAGAGCACCACCCAGCAACTGAATATTCAGCAACTGTAGGGTCAGGAACCAAGGGCAGGAGCTGGAGGCTGGGTTGGCTTGTCACCCACTAGCCTGGCCACCCCAGGCCAGATGACGACTGCCTCAGGGTCACGTGTTTCTCTTTCTCAGGAATGGGGCCTCAACAGCGGACCTCAACAGTGTGATCATGACAGTGGCATTGCAAACCACACGAATAATATTAACTAGGATTGACTGAGCACGTACCTTGTGCCAGGCTATGGGAAGTACTTAGTATGTGTCAATAGAATTATCCCATTTTGTGGATGAAAACTGAGGTTTGGAGAGGTGAAGGGGCCTTGCCCTCGCACCCAGCTAGGAAGTGTTGATATGAGCAACCTGTCAGAGGTCTGCCAAATGCCAAAGCTGTAGTCCTTAGCGTGACATGATTCAGTGGGCCACGGATTTGAGAGTGCTCTGTGAACACTAAAGATAGAAATTATTTCATGGCTCCGTTCTATATTCCTATTCATATTCCATAACAACAGTCCCTGATGGAAAACTGTAGTTTCAAAATGGCGGTCATCGAAGGGGAATGACTTATCCTCTTCAGAAGTCCTTGGGAAGTGCTTCACCTTCAAACAGAGAAAAAAAAAAATCACAAGCCTACCTTTGAACACAGGCATCACTCTTTCTGTCATGAAGATCCACCTGCCCTCATTTTCACACAGGACCACACGTCTGTCAAAGCATGACATCACCTGATTTCCCATGCCCACCTGCAGCGGTAGCCGGGGAAGGCTTCACTGGCCCAGCTTTTCAACAGGGAAATTGGGGCCCAGAGAAATGGTGGCTCGCCCATGGCTTTGCTATCATGACATACTCCAGTTCTACCTTCTTAGAAAGACAGGCTGCATCATCTCTCAGAGCCTTGCTTTTTTCTCATCCTTCGAGAATAAGAATGTCTCCTTACAGCTACTGTCAGATGTTCTCCTGAGTTGGTCCAGCTGAGAGTGTCGTCGGCACAGCCAACGAAGTCCTGTGCTTGGTGTGTGGCAGCCTGTTGGCCATTTGCATGGGAGGCAGGAATGTTTTTGAGACATTGGGGGGCCTCCACCTAGGAATGTCTAGAATCTGTTGGCCATTGGAACTGGATTTCAGCAATTAGGAGATTATTATTTAGGTGGGAGAATGACTGGGTAATTACAGGAGATGTGGGGTCAGGGGTGGGCATTAAGTACTTCTTCTGATATCTGGCATCCTTCCAGGGTAAGGAAAAAGTTAGTCTCTCAGATGTAGAGCAGTGTCTTGTTCATGGAGAGCCCTCCATCTGAAGGATGAATGAATGAATGGGCAGAGGAATGGGCACCTGGAGGGCCTCCTTCAGTCCCAACTTTCTTGGCAGCTCTTTCCACAGGCCGTGAGATCCTACCCATAGGCACGGACACTCCCAGGATGTGGGCACAGGCTAAATGTGACCTAAATGGGACTAAAATCACCACCAGCCTCCCTCGAGTGCCTGCCAAGAACCTAGCCCAGCCGTATTTGGTGCTGGGTTCACGTCAGGGTTTTTCTTTCCCCTTGCAGAATCACGGAAACTCCCGGCACTACGGGACCTTCTGGGTCATCTGGTTCAGGCCTCTCACCAGCAGCTGGGGGAATGAGGTCTGTTTGACAAACTGCATGGAGCCCCTCCCTGCAGGAGGCTCTAGAGGGGAGGGTTTTGCAGACTTGCTGCCTGACTCAATGAGCTTTCACTCGCTCCTTCTGCCCTATCTCCTGAGTGCCCATCCCACTGCAATCATCCCTAGTCCTATCCTCCTGCCTAACTGTTCACTTGCACCTTGTCTCTGACCTTCTCCCTCCCCCAGCTTAGGACTAGCAACCTTCAGGGAGCAGGGAGCCCATCTCTGTCCTGCACTGCTGGGTCCCCAGGGTCTAGCACAGAACCCAACACACACTGGACGCTCATAAACACCTGCTGAATGAATGAATGAGTGAATGAATGAATCTAGTCCATGGGATACAGGCAACGTTGGCTCACCTACCAGGCAGACCAAAGCATGTGTTCAGCACACCAGCAAAGCAGGGGCACCAGAAAGGGAGAAAAATATTAAGGAATTTAACCACTGCATATCATTCTTTTCTATATGGATAATATATATTCTTTTTTCACAATTAAAAAAATTAGAGGAGGAAAAATAAGCTGGCAAAAGATAATGATTGGGATGTTGATGGTATGTTATATCCTTCTATTTAAGGTACTTCACACAAACGAGCCATACTAGAAGCAAGCTTTGCTGTTATCAAGAAATGATCAAATGGCTTAGGTACATCCACTATGAGGTTACCAATAAGGCAATGTAGACATTGATTTCAAAACTTTTTGGACTTCTTTCCACTCAGATTCTTTGACATTGTTATTTTGGATGCTAACTGGAGGTAGAGGACCTCAAGTAATTTGTGCTCACAGCTCACCCTAACCCTAAACCAAGGGCTCACAGTTGAAGGGATCTAGTTGAAGCCACTAGGACATCTCCACCAAGTGGTCCAAGGCCAGAGTTTTATCACTGTCCTCGTGGGAAGGCCACACGCTTGCCCATCCATCCATCCATCCATCCGTCCAGTTGCTCACTCCAAAACATTTACTGAGCAACTGCTAGGTGCCAGCCAAGCATTGTTCTAAGACTGGGACATAGCCTTGAATACGTCACACAAATTCCCTTGCCTTTATGAGACTTACATTCTAGCCAGAGGAGACCAACAGCAATCAAGTTAAGAACAATATATTTCAGATGCTGACAGTGCATGGAGAAAAATAAGGCAGGGATGGGTTTGAGCAAAGCCTACAGGAAGGGAGGGAAAGAGCCACATGGCTATCCAAAGGAGAGAGAAGAGCAAGGGCAAAGGCCCTGAGGCAGGACTGTGCCCGGTCAGTTCAAGGAACAAGAGGAAGGCCAGTGTGGCTGAAGGAGAGTCAGCAGAGAGGAGAGTGATGGGGTAAGAGTTGTGGGAAGAAACAGGCCAGACCACACAGGGTCAGGGGGCCATGGTGAGGACTCTGGCTTTTGGTCTAGTAAGGTGGGAGCCATGCGGGGTTTTGAGCAGCGGAATGACATTATCTTACTCAGATTTAACAAGATCTCTCTGGCTGGCCCCGTGGCTATTTCTGTCCTTGAGCAGCACAGCTTGGCATGGCTATATCCCATGCCAGGGCATCATATGTCAGGCTGCACTGTCCTTTTGCAACGATGGACTTGTTCTGTATCTGCACTGTCCAGTATGCTGACCACCAGCCACATGTGGGTACTGAGCAACTGAAATGTGGCTGGTAAGACTAAGGAATTTTTAATTTTATCAGAAATCATTAAATTTATATTGCATAGCCCCATGTGGTCAGTAGCTACTGGATTGGACAATGGAGAGAGGCCTCATTCTTTAGAGTCCAAAGCCTGGTCGGAGAGGGAAGGAGCCAGGGGCCTTGGGAGCCTCCTCCATCTGTCAGACTTCAGAACTAACTGCCAGGCTGGGAGGACCTGTATGAGTCACACTACCTGGCCTCTGGGTGGGGCCTAGGGACAGGCTGGGGCCAAGGCTTTACGACCAGATGAGCAAACAGTCTTCATGAGGAGTGACTAACTGGGTAATCAGAGTGACACTGGGCCTTGGACCCGAAACTCCTGGCTTTCAAGTGGGTAGAGCATCCGGTGGGCTATCTGGGGAGCAATCATTGTGATTCTGTCTGTCTGGGGAGGAGACAGAGTGGTTCAGAGCACCTCCTCCAAAGCCCACAGCCTGGATTCAAATCTCAGGCCTACTTGTTACCTTATTGACCATTCCATGCCTCAGTTTCCCCACCTATAAAATGGCGATAGGAGTTCCCACCTGACAGGACCACCTTGAGGATTAGGCAGCTACTATACACTTAGAAAAAGGTCAGCAAACCTTACAATTTCCTTACTATCATCACCCAGGCTCTTGCCACAACTACTCA
>PISX010030682.1:0-18424 GCA_004024625.1 Mellivora capensis | reverse complement strand
ACATAAATCCAAGAGTTGAAAGTTAATAATTACTCATGAACATTACATTTTAATTTTAAAACCTTTAGTATGAAAAACCTTTAGACAGATGGATGTAGTTCACTTAAATTTTATCTCTGAAAAAAACAGATGTAACTGAGCTTCTCTAGCGAATAAAAACTTATTTTAACACTAAATAAAACTTGCCACAAGCTGCATACCCAATGGAGTATTTGTCAAAATTGGTGGAAAAGAATTAAATTCAATTAATCACCAAGAATTCAGAGTTCAGTCAAGGGTAAAAGAACAGGAAGAAGAATGTTAAAAGCTGTCACATGTTAGTGAAGTCTGTGCACCACTTCCCAATATGTAAGATTATAATATTCAAAATTTTAGTTATCTGCATCTCTGGGTTTAATTCTCCTATGTTTTGAATGCCATGAAAGTTCATTTCTTCAGATTTGCAAAGAGCACAGTTTTTCTGAAAATAGGCAAATAGAACCTGTAAATCCTTTACCCTTCTGAAGTCTAAGTATTTATAATTATGCCCTGCTTTTAAAAAGAAGGCAGGTACATTACCTGTGCCTTTTAAAGAAATGTTTGGGAATTTGGTGAAGTTTGTCGAATTTATAAGATGATTGACTAGCTTAAAGTAGGCTATTTGAGCTTCTGGTAGTTATTTTGAACTTTCTGCCTTCATCTATTCATTTTTCATTCATCTCCTTCTAATGTTATTTGAGTTATTTGCTGAGTATCTATGCCCATCATAGATAATGTGCCTCTGGTTCAGAGCATCTGTGTTCCTAGCAGAAGCTAGCGTAATTCATTCATTCCACAAGTGCCTGCCTACTGCAGAAACACCAGGAAACAAGAGACATCTGCTTTCTTGGGACTTGTGTTTTAGTGATGAAGACAAACAATAAATAAGATAAATAAGTAAAATAAGTACTCTGGTAGATTGTGATGGGTGCTAAGAAGAAAACTAAGTAGAGAAATGTCCATAGGACATCTGTGTATGGGTGGGGCTGGGGTGGAGTGGGCTTTTAAATAGCATAGCCAGAAAAGACATCAAGGAGAAAAGATGTCATTTGAGTCAAAATGGAAAGGAAGGGGAGCATGCCAGGCAGATAGAAAGCACTCATGTATTGAGTAACTGAATCACAGTCAATTGATTCCTCAGTTCTCACTGTGTTTGGGATGTCTCCTCCATGTGGGGCTGATGTGTTTACACTGTAGATGGTTTGTCCCTTCTCCTAACTCTTGAATGGTGTCCTGATCCACAGCCTATGAACAGCAATCCCGTATGCAGCTGATGTACATATCCACATCCTCAAGAATAAACAGCTCCACATTGTCAGGAATTGGATGATACGTAAGGGTTAACACAGTAGACTGCACTGGTGACAGGTAAGCAGCAAACCTGAGGCTGTGGATATGGAATATCCATATGGATATGGATATCCATATGGAATAGTGCTACGCGTAAGTAAAGAGGAAATGGAAGTGATCAAAGAACTCTAAAGAGAAAGCAAAAGACAGAGAAGTGTTGCTATCGGGAGTTAAGGTTTTACACACAAACTACAACCAAACTCCACATTATAAACTAGTTTTCTATCTCTGACTGTAAATATGTGGACTTTCCTCCATACTTATCTACTGGTCATACCCAAAAGGCATGTTGTTCTTGCAAATTGCTGCCCCAAGGGACTTCATGATCTTTTAGCTCTCCATGACTTTGCAGGTAGGTACTCCTGACCTTTAGCCTGCTGTTCATTCTTCCAGGACTCAACTCAGAATTTCACCTTATCTGTCAAAACCCACTGAGCTGTAACCATTAAGATGGGTGCATATCATGTATGTAAATTATACCTCACACACATACACACAAAAAGTGAAAGGAAAAAACCTTCATCTCCCTGAGTATCCAGGGCACAACCTCCCACCCTTGTCCTCTATCTCAGCAGGGATGGCCATCAAGACTGGTAGTTCCAGAGTCTGGGGGTGAGCTTCCTAGAGAGCCAAGGGTCCAAAGCGAGGGATGTTAGTGTATCTGGTAGAAATCCAGGTGGATTATTACCTTTTTTGCCCTTTCTACATTCCATGTTCCTTCTCTTTTTTCCTTTCAACAGTAGACAGATAATTATAGCTTCCTGAGCTTCTGTTCACTATTGTATTATTAATATTAATATCTCTTCCATCCTTGCTAAGTTCTGGGATTCAAACTTTGCATCATAGTTCTGACGTGTCCTATCCATCCATCCATCCATCTTATAACTCTTTATAGCACAGCTCTGAATTCCCATTGCCTAGGTTGAAATCGTGGCTTCTTCACTTATTGAGTAACTTTGGACAATTACTTAACTTCTTTGAACCTCAATTGTCTTATCGGTAGAATGGGATAGGAATAGTCTTTATTTCTATTACTGGGAGAATGAAATGGGTTAATGCATATAAAATGCATAGGTGGTACCCAGCACATAGTGAGTATTCAAAAATTGACAGTGAGCATTCATTGATGAATCATTCACTGAGTATCTACCATAACAGAAGTGAATTTAACACTATGGAAAGAAACAATCAATAAGACAGGATCCCTAACCTTAAAAACCGAGTTTATGAGGGAAGATTCCCAGGCAGGCAGATAGACAAATACAACCCAATGGATTGATCCTATGATGCGACAAGCCCTAGGGGCCATGGGAAACCAAAGAAAGGGTCCCCAGCTGTCACTGGGAGACAAGTCAGTGAAGGCTTCCCAGAGGTGCAGTTGGTTGAACCAAGTCCTACAATCCTGGCCTCTTTTGTTTTTTCCCTTCAGTTTCAGTATCACATTGATGTCTTTGTTTCTGACCCCAAATTCTCTGACTGATGCCCTGGACTAACACCTAGACTTTAGCATTCTTCTTTCTGGTTGGTGTCCTGCATCCACTGTGATTCTAAAAGGACCTAAGCCTCTTCCACCAAGAGTAGGCAAATTAGAACAACAACAGTGCAAGTAATATGATGATAACTAATGTTCAGGTTCCCATTTTCTTCAGAATAAAAGCAAAAGCCCTTCTAAAACCTTCTAAGGCCTACATCATCTGCCCCCATCATGTCTCTAACCTCTCTATCATGTTCTGCCTTCCTTCTTCAGCTCCAAGAAGACCTTTTTGCTGTTCCTTGAACATACCAGGCACACTATCACCTCAGGGTCTTTGCACTGGCACCAACCTCTGTCCAAAGTGTCTTCCTTTTACATCTGCAAGGCTCATTCTCTCACCTTTAGGTCTTTACCCACATATCAACTTTTCAACTGACCAATCTATCTAAAATGCAAACCCTACCTCCCAGCACTTCCAAGTTCCCTTCACTTTGAGCTCTATTGTTTTTCTAAAGGCCGTATCATGTTTTCTCATTCTCCATAATGTACTTATTTACTATGTTTATTAGCTCTTTACTTCACCGAGTAGCTTGTAAGCCTCAGAAGAGGAAGCATATGTATCTGTTTTATTCACTAATAGCCTATGTCAGTGGTTAGCACATTGTGGGTGCTCAATATATTAAATGAGAGGATAGTCAGGCACCTGGGTGACTCATTTCCTTAAGCATCTGCCTTCGGCTCAGATCATGATTCCAAGGTCCTGGGATTGAGTCCCTTGTAGGGCTCCCTGCTCTGCAGGGAGTCTGTTTCTCCCTCTGCCCCTCCTCCTGCTCATTATCTCAATCTCTCTCTCTCTCAAATAAATAAATAAAATATTTAAATAAATAAAAAAATAAATAATAAATATAAAAGAGGATATTCACATTAGCAGCCTAAGGAAAAGTTTATGAAGCTCCACAAGTTAGAAAGCACAGAACTACCTCTCTGCCTTTTAATTATTAAACTGCACAAGTGTTAAAAACTCATTCTGATTTTACCCTTCAGTCAACAAAGCAATAAAGGTCCTTGAACTTGCTTAATGAGTCCATGAGAATGATGGCTAATTAATGTGAAGCAGCTAGTTGCTCTGCCAAGTTAGCCACTAGGATCACCTGAAGAGTCCATTGGAAGTGGAAAAGGTCTCTCTCTGACTCCTTGCATTTGTGCCCACCTGTCTGTGCAAACCCAGGGGGTATTAAAAGTGGAAGAATTGCTGGGACAGCTTCTACCTTGGTGTCTCTGACTGCTCCTGGTTGTTCTTGCCTATAGGGAGCCTGGGACTTTGCTGCGCTGGGATTCTTAGCCTGGACTTTGGTTTGTTGGGTTCTGCAAAGGCTGATCCTAGAGCTATTTAATTAGAACCCACTCTGATTCCATGCATGCTCATGGGATAACTGGGTCTGAACCATGCTGAAGTCTTCTCTGGCCTGGCTTTTCCTGGCTAAAGAGCACTCAATCTCTCTTTTTGCACAAACTGATGTTCTGGCCACAAATCCAGAACAGATTGTACCAGTTTGACTGTGTCTGAATCAAGCTGGTCCACTTACTGGCTAATTGACTTTGAACATGTGTTTCAACCTTTTGACAATACTGAATTTTACTTGGGCCCCAAGAACACATTGACAGTTAAGAAGTACCCCACCTTTTTGTACTTCAAAATCCCTTCACCCCCCTTTTTTTTTTAATTCCAGGAACAGCTAATCTCACAAAGGAAGACCCTGACCTTTCAGATTCCAAGATAAAACCTGTCACCACCCTTCCCAGAACTCCCCTAGATTCATTCCCTTGTGTTTACCTGCTTGTATAAAACCCCAAGTCCCCTTCCCTTTCACTGAGATAGTCCTAGTCAATGAACCTTTTCCCTAGTGCAATAGCCTGAATAAAACTATCTCCTTAATGGTCCAGTGCATTTTTGTTTTTCACACTTATGAGCCTCAATTTCCCCATCTGTTATTTTTTAAAATTTTCCTTCATTTTATTTTCATTTCATTTTAAAATTCTCTATAAGTATCTTCACAATTTGCAAAAATTAAGAAACACAGTAATTTAACATTTTTATAGAACTCTATCATGATATTTTTTTAAAGTAGGCTCCACACCAAATGTGGGGCTTGAACTTATGACCCTGAGATCAAGAGTCCCATGCCCCACCAACTGAGCTAGCCAGGTACCCCTGGTGATTTTTGGTATATGAGATGACTATGGCAAAGTTATCCAGTTCAAATGCAATAATTTAACATTTTATATCTAGTTGTATGTTTCAGTTTATTCCTTTTGAAAAAGAAAGTTTGTCCCACAGCATTCTCAAAATATGACCAAAATATACTGAATCAGAGTGAACCGGCTTTAAAATACTCTCCAAACATTTCTTCCATATATATAAGTGTATTGCTATAGTAACATATAATGTACATTATGTAGTACACAGACGTTTTTAAGCATGAAGTAAAAATAGAAATAGACATGTGATAGTTTCTCCTGATATCCCTGTGGGTTGTCTTGTGTAGTCCTGAAGGACACACAGCAGACTTTAGAGACCATTGCCTTAGAAAACTAAACAGTCAAATAATTTAGGGTTTTACATTATCTACATTCTGTATTCCTTTCCATTAAAAAAAAAAAAAAGATTTGGAAGTAAATAGTAAAAAGAAAATGAGAACTAAATTTTTCCATGCCTTTGGTGGTAGATTTTACACTCTTTTTTTGAAGAGTATGTTTACTATTCTGGTTTGAAATTTGGTAATTTGGTATTTGCTGCTTAAAATTATGTTTCACAGCATTGTTGGGGAGGAAGAAGTTTTCCTCTATTCAAGATTCTTCTAGCCAAACTAAGGATTAAATTTACATGAGTTCAATTAACAGGAGAAAATCAAATTTACCTACACTGGATCCACACAGACATGCAATTTCAAAGACAGGCAACAAGGGGCTTATATGACATCCTGAGCTAAGAAGAGGGGTAGGGTCTAGAGATAGCAAGGGGAGGAAGATCATTAGCAGAAAGGTGAGAGTGTTTGGTAAACAGAGGTTGCTCTGTTATGCAAATAAGTTTGTTAAATAAAGAGGAATCTCTGTTAATAACTTTCTTCCTAGTACAGGCTCTCCTTTCCTTCCATGTAAATTTAAGCAGTTGAGGGTGAGTAAAGAGTTTTTCCTGAATCGACTGGGTTTTAATTGCTTTTAACTCAAGATAGTCTTCATGCCTAGGTGGCCCACCTTGGAGCTGCCAGCCCTTGGCCCTACAGTTGCCTCCTTTGGAACTTCCCACATTGAAAGTTGAGTTGATACATAGTTTCCTCTTGTTGAACCAGTTTCTTAGTCCTGGCAATAGGTTAACTCAGTTAAACTCATTTCAGGAGGCAGTAATGCAGGTGTGTTCTCAAATTTAGGCCAGTAGTTCAAGTAATCAGGTATTAAATGAGAGACATTTCTCCTAAGACTGATAGGTGTTACGCCCAAGTTTCCCTCGGAGAGACCACCAAGAAGCCGACACCGATGCAATCACACGAGGGTTTATTCGACAAGCTTAAGCTTGGGCCCAAGTATACCTGACACAGCAGAGTAGGGACTTGGACCCCGAACCAGATTACAGTCAGAGTTTTTAAAGGTAGAGTAGGGGTGGACGCAACGGTAGGTGAGGACAAAGGGGATTAGGGATGATGTAAGTCTCTAAGGAATTTTGGAAGCAAGGTCTCCAGGACCTTGAGGGGCTAGCTATTGTTGGGAAAAAGGTTATTTATTACCAGTAATAAAAATCTTCTCGTGAGACCCTTTAGATGTATATCAGTGGGTCATGTGCTTGGGGATGATTCTTGGCACTATCTTGGAGGTTCAGAGATAAAGTTTCCTAAAGACTTATAGGATCCTGGTTGGACCTGTTGGTGTAGGGGGTCGGTCAGGCTAGGATTGTCCTTAGCAAAACCTCAGGATAAGGGCAGTTGAATCCCCAGGGGAGAGCCACTCTGTCTGTTTCAAGGGCTTGTCAGTAGGTAAGGAATTTTAATGATTTTCTTCTGCCTCTGTTTCCCACATCATTCCCCCCTGAACAATTTTGACCCTTAAATCTTTAAGGTTGTTGAAGGTGGAAGGTCTCGTCTTCTGTAACTTCTTCCTGCTGAATAGGGGCGTAGAGTTGTCCCACCTACTTGGGTCAACACTGGTCAGTTGGGGAATGTGTAGGGGGGTTATGAAAGACAGAGGCAGCTGAGTCCATGGGAGACTGCTCAGGTGATCTTCCCAAGTGGAAAGGATCATCTGTGGAAGTTATGATAGCGAAGGAGTTGAAGTCAGGTGAGGAGACATGGGAGAAAATAGCAAAACATAATTAGTGTTACAAAAAGAAAATGAAGCTCAAATAAGTTTTTTTGTTATTTGACAAAAAACTCTTTTCCAGTCCAGGGGTTTAAATCAATCATTAATGGAGAGAGGGACTGTTTAAAGTGCTAACCTGAGTAGGTCAGAACCCAAGAAATATTTTGTGATAATCTGGAACATCAAGATGGCTGCACTTACGTCAGGGCTAGAGTCGAGGTGGGTACAGCCTTGTTTTTCTTGGCCTCCACAATAGGGAAAAACTGTACTCTTAGGATGGCTGACCAAACCAGCAAGGGAATGCCAGTCCATGTCTTAAAGCTCTTCCAGGTTCTTCTTTCCTACCCTATTTCCCATGTGCGCCAGAAGTACCAAGTATGGGAAGTAGAAGGGTATAAACTCCCTTCCCTGTTTGTGCTCAGGGCTCAGACCTTTGGAGAACAACCTCCTCTTAGCCCAGTGGTGTTAAATCAACCCCCGATCCTCTGCCAGGATCCAGTCCAGGTTCCGTAACAAGACAACTAGAAACTATAAGCAGGGTAACAGACTGAAATTTCCAAGTGCCTTTATTGACTCCATAAAGTCAACCATATTTCCTTAAAACATTCTGATTATATCTGAGTCCATGCATGTCTCTCTCAAATATGACATTGCAGCCAAAGCTTTGGTATTATGACCAGTGATTCCAACTGTGTCCTAGTTCAGTATTATGATCTTAAGGTTATCAGAAGCCTGTATTCAAATTTCTTTCCATGAGTCTCACTGAAGATGAAACACAGTTGCTGGAAGTTTTTGTAGAAATAGCTGAGTAAAAGTATGACTGTTACAGTGTTATGGAACCTGGACTGGATCCTGACGGAAGAACCAAGCGGCCCTCAGAGACTGGAGGATCAGAGGTTTATTTTATACTGGCGGGCTCAGAGGAGAGTGATCTCCAAAGATCTGAGCACCGAGCACAAGAAGGGAGAGCAATTTATACCCTTCTACTTCCGCATACTTGGTACTTTTGGCGCGTGTGGGAAACAGGGTAGGGAAGAAGAACCCAGAAGGGCTTTGAAACAGGGACTGGATGGAATTCCCTAGCTAGTTTGGTCGGCCATCTGAATAGTACAGTTTTTTCCTTATCAACAGGATTTCTATTCCTTCAGTGCCAGTGGTTCTTGGTCACACCACTTCAAAGAATGAAGAGGTAGACAAGAAGAACTGTGTTGGGGGACGCCTGGGTGGCTCAGTTGGTTAAGCAGCTGCCTTCGGCTTAGGTCATGATCCCAGCATCCTGGGATTGAGTCCCACATTGGGCTCCTTGCTCAGCAGGGAGCCTGCTTCTCCCTCTGCCTCTGCCTGCCACTCTGTCTGCCTGTGCTCACTCTCTCACTCTCTCTCTCTCTGACAAATAAATAAATAAAGTCTTTAAAAAAAAAAAGAACTGTGTTGGGCAGCAAAGCAAAACTTATTGAGTGATAGTAAAGTTTATTGAGCGACAATACAAAGCTCCTAAAGAGGGAGGGGACCTGAGAGGAGTGCTTTCAATTTCCCCATCTGTTAAAAGGATATCATCAGAGGCGCCTGGGTGGCTCCGTGGGTTAAAGCCTTTGGCTTCGGCTCAGGTCATGATCTCAAGATCCTGGGATCGAGTCCTACATCAGGCTCTCTGCTCAGCAGGGAGCCTGCTTCCCTCTGTCTGACTCTCTCAAATAAATAAATAAAACCTTAAAAAAAAAAGAGGTCATCATAAGTACTTCCTATCAGTGATTGTGAGAATTAAGTGAAATAATGTGTAAAGTATAGTGAGCCCTCAATAAATATTTTGATGGAATTATTATTCCCACAGTTAATTCCCTCCAGCCTGGTCCTACCAGGCCTTGGTCTTTAGGGTTTCCTGTGCTGATCAATGTCTGATAAATGTTCTTAGTAACTTAAAACTTGCTATTACTACACAATTTCTGTTAGTGATAGCATTTTTCTAGAAGCTTTTGAAGGGTTTAACCACATGTAGTGGTACTCAGCCACTATCAATCACCAAACATATCCTAAGAGCGTGTCCCAAATGCTGTCTGAAAACAGCATTTTAATGCTCCCTTGCCATCCAGATATGGAGTTCTGAACTGCTTCCCCAACCTACCTCAAACTGTTCTCCAAGATCTAGCCTTGTTTCTCCCTTCACATTTGATTCTTGGTAGGTTTTCCTGTAATGAGTGCTGCTTCTTGCCTATTCAGCTACATGTCTCTGTGTCCTAATGGGAATGGGTAGGGGGGCTACTTTAGCTCTGGGAGAGCTAGAGCTAATCACTCCCTCACTATGCTTCTGCAGAACCTTGCCAGTAGCTGGAATTGAAATACCCCCCCCCCCCCAGGGACTAGGGACCTTTTAAATACTCTTTTTAAAAAGATCTACTTATTTATTTTTGAGAGAGAGAGCACACAAGAGCACATGAGTGGCTGGGAAGGGCAGAGGGAGAAGCAGACTTCCTGCTGAGCAGGGACCCAGAAGTGGGACTCGATCCCAGAACCCTGAGATCATGACCTGAGCCAAAGGCAGACACTTAACTGACTGAGCCACCAGGTGCACTTTCCTTTTTTTTAAGGGTTTTTTCATCTATTTACCTTTTTAGTACTCATGATACCCAGGTGGCAACTCAGACCAACTAAGTCATGGCCTTTGGGTATAGGACCAGGGCACTAATGTTTTTAAAAAGGGCGCTAGATGTTTCTACATGCAGCCAAGATGGAGAACCATTGTTATACAGACTTCTATGGTATCAAACACCCTCTAGTATAATTTACCTTTCTGTCTTCCCTGATAAACCTCTGTCCTAACCCCTATTCACTCAATAATGTGACATTTATGCAATGATAAATCAGATACTGGGGACAGCATCTCAGGAGGCATTGCCCAGAAATTCTTCGAGGAAAGAAGATGAGAATTAGGTTGAAGAACAATCTCATAGCCTAACATGCATGGAATAAGAATATATCTCAGTACTGAGATAGAATATATCTCAGTATTTGGTCACATATGTAAGAGAAAAATCTTTTCCCTTCTGCTCTCCTAGATTTAATGTCTAGGGCCCATTAATCAAACTGTTATAAAAGTCATGAGAAAAAGCAGTTTTAGTTACACACTCAGAAAGAAAAACATGGCTCAAGGAAGCAGCAGATGATTGACACTTATGTACCATCATAGGCCAGACAAAAGAAAAGAGTTATAGGGCTTCTGGTCAGGAGAGCCAGGTTATGGAAGGGGAGGGGAAGAAATTTACGACAAATAAGGGTTGTCATGTTACACTGATAAAGGCTTCTTGGAAGATAAATGTTATCTCTGAGAGTAGCTTTCTTCCTCATATGGAGACATCTTTATGTGGAAATTTCCTTTAGAAGTGTGAATTTCCTTTATAAAAGAAGAAATTTATACTCTATTTTTAGGTAGTTGGGGGAGGTAAAGAGCTCTTCTTGTGCCTGCTGGTTCTCAACGGTCTTTTAACACAAAATAGGACACCAAAGAGACATATTTGAGGATAACATATTGTGGTACCCTTCATATGTTTACTGAGGGGTTTGATCCCCGTCAAATTATAATTGTCTGCAAGTTTGCAGCATTTGAAGAATTATCCTAAGTTCCATCTGTCTGCCCAGGTTAATGCATTTTAAATTGATTTAAATATTCATCCATTTCCATTTTTCTTTCATCTTCATAGGATAATAAAAGTTGCAGAGAAGTTTTGAAATGAAATGCTTTAAATTCTTTCTGTATATTTGAGCTGAAGGGGAGCAGAATATGTAACCCCAAAATATGTCCCTTGAACAAGTAGATTATTTTGAGCTGAAGACAATAAAGACCAAGCTGACTCAAGAAAACTTTTTTTTTTTTTTAAGATTTATTTATTTACAGGGCGCCTGGGTGACTCAGTGGGTTAAAGCCTCTGCCTTTGGCTCAGGTCATGATCCCAGGGTCCTGGGATTGAGCCCCGCATTGGGTTCTCTGCTCAGCAGGGAGCCTGCTTCCTCCTCTCTCTCTGCCTGCCTCTCTGCCTACTTGTGATCTCTGTCAAATAAATAAATAAAATCTTAAAAAAAAAAAAAAAAAGCTGGATGCTCAACTTACTGAGCCACTCAGAGGCCCCATAAGACTTTTACCTCTCCCTTAACTGCCCAAAAGAATTTAGATAGGGGGCCTGGCTCAGAGAGAGAATGAGCTCGAGCACACTATTACCAGAGATAACTTTTACCGGAATGGCCTATCTGTGTGGCAGGGCAAATATCTAATTAGCAAACACCTGTTCTTCTTGTCCTATGAATTATCCTCCCCTGTGAAGACTCAGGCCCCTATCCCATTCCTTAGTTCAAAATGGCATATAAAGCCCAATTGCTGGACTTGTCCTTGGGTCTCATAGTCTTAAAGGCACTACGGATGTATGTAATCAAACTTATTTTTCTTCTGTTAACCTGTAAGTTGTTCATTAGACCAACCAAAGTATCATGAAGGATAAAGGGGGAAAAACTTTTCTCCCCAACATACCCTAATCAACTGAAGCCTCGTTATTATAACTGTGGAATACTGTACAAATTCAGAGATCAAACGTGATCACATCTCTGCCAGTTTTCTAATTATTTGCTTGAGGCCCCATCTGCCTTACTAGCAGGAAGCACAGTATCTCCTATCCTGAATTATCCAAGAACCATGGGGGGTGAGTATCGAGTAAGGAAGGGGGCATCTCACGTCAGCCAAAGAAGAAATCAGTCCAGTTTGCACACTCCTGCTATAGAAGGGAGTACCGCAGTAATTATGTCTTTTTACTTTCTTCATTTCTGGTGCTTTGACAACTCCGGGCCTGGTAACTATAGATAGACTCTCTCCCAGGGTTTGCCTAGAGATAGGACACTTCCTCAGATTTCATATGCAAACTAACCAATCCACAGCCCATATCCCACCCCCTCCTCTATCAGTCTCTCTCACTGAGGGCCACTGTTCTCCTACCGTAATAATCATCCCAGGGCCAGGTAGTAGACAACTAGAGATAGCTCCTATACCCCAGAGCCCACCACACTTATTCAAACTAGCTAATCCTCAACCTGTTTACAGTGTCTCACCTGTTCTTCCCACAGAAACTAAAATAAACACTTTTGCCCACATTTTTCCTGAATTCCTTTTGCTTCTGAACAACCTTGGCTGTTCCCTTGTGCCTCACTACCCCCTCACTGTGGTGTGGCACACTCCCTTCTCTTGGGAGCTAGGAGTAACTGTCTTTTCATGGGCAATTGTTTCCTGACCTGTTGGTCTCACTATTCTTGAATGATAATAAAACTTACATTTTCTTTCTTTTTTTTTTTAAAGATTTTATTTATTTATTTGACAGAGAGAGATCACAAGTAGGCAGAGAGGCAGACAGAGAGAGAGGGAGAAGCAGGCTCCCCGCTGAGCAGAGAGCCCGATGTGGGGCTTGATCCCAGGACCCTGGGATCATGACCTGAGTCAAAGGCAGAGGCTTTAACCCACTGAGCCATCCAGGTGCCCCAAAATTTACATTTCCAAACCCACCAAAGTCTGGTGAGTCCAGCAGGCTATGGCTTCCGAGGGCATCAGCACTGAAAATGGGTCTTACAAAGTCCAAGATGCTATGCCAGGACCCTACTGTCATGATGTCAATGCGTTCCAGATTGCAACCAAGACTGTGGGAAATCCTGGGGGCAGAGCCCAGCTTAGCCAAGGATGCTCCACATTTGGGATCCCAAGAAGGCAGAGGCATAGCACTTCCAGTTCACATATCTAGGAACCTCCTGAGGGCAAGTCTGCTTGGTGGAAGCCTGAGATCTGGCATGGGCCTGAGGCAGAAAGCCCAAAATGGCCACCTCACTGAGATGAGGAGCCACTGAGGATGACTTTGCACTTCTCCACCAAGTCACTCCCCCCCCACCCCAGGGTGAGGTGGCACTTCACCAAGACACTTCTGCATAGCCTTAAGAACTACAGCAAGACTCCCAAGCCAATCAGCTGTGAGAAACCAGGAAAAAGTCCTAGTTTGCCTATAAATAACGGTCCCAGCAAAGGCTGGGTGCTCAGACTTTGGGAAGGATCCGCTGACTCCGTCGGGGATAATAAAGCTGCGTTCCAGCTCTCCGCGGGCCACTTGAGTTTCTCAGTTGCCTCAGAACTTCAGAAACAGGCCACGCTTGGGATCCATAACTGTCTTGTGAGGAGGCTACTTTCCCAGCATGTACCACTCCAGGGATTTACCCCACCAAGGGAGTATTTGCTGGAACTTACTCTCATTTCTCTTGCTATACAAAGAGAACTATCCCCCCAAATGTACCCTAATTTCATATAGACATTTTATAACTTATTAGAAGATCTACTTTATGAAAGGACAGCTTGTAAAATAACCTTAATTCCTCCCTCATCACTGGCTTTCCATGGCCTCAGTATTGGACTGTTCTCATCCCTGAAAACTGCAACTCTTCTCATCTCCTGACCATAGTGGGCAAAGCTCCCAAACTGACCACTTCTCTACTGGCCTTCTCCCAAGCCTCCAAGACATGCCCCTGTCTTGCTCCTCCATCAGCCCTGTTTTCCTTCCCTAACCCCTGGCCCATATGGGGTTCCCCACAAACTCAAGGCTTAGCTTTCAGAAAGCCTTAGGGACAAATATCAGGCCCAACACTTGAGTTTGGGAGGTGGGCGCTTGGGCTGTTTCAAAGATTGAAACAGTGATAGAGGTTAAAATGGGTTTTAGACTGGCCAGAGAACCTTGTCAACATTTAAACAAGTATGTTTTCTAGGAGAAGATGTGTGCCAAGTTCTAAACAAGTGACATACATATGGCGTTTTGGAACGTAACGTTATCTGCAGGCTCAGTATGGCCTCTCTTAAAACTGGCCTACCACCTTTAATATCTTCCTTGCCAGAAATTAGGAGCATGGATCAGATTGTCTCTTGCAGTTCTAACAATAATGTAAAATTAGAGTTGAGCTCCAAGAGGTTCATTTCCTGCTGTGAAGAATCCCTGCATTGAATGATTTGTGGAAAGTTTTGGGAGAGGGGGTGGTTTGACACCAGCTGAAAGGATCCTCCTTCCCAGTGGAGTTTATTAATTCAAGGATCACAGCGGAGAGGAGAATGGGGGGTGGGGTGGGCTGAGGGCTGTGAGGGTGGCTGAGCCCGAGATCCCAAGGTGCACAAAGGGACAAGGAGTGACCAATTTATTTCTTGCAGCAGCTTCCTTTTTCTCAAATCAAGTCCCACTCCGGCGAATCTCAATAGTCTCAAAGTAGCCGTTTGCAACCTGTGGGTTTGCATTAACATAAACTATGCAGACAGCTTTTTGTTCTAGAACAAAAAGCCTCTCTGTAGGGTTGCTTAAGGCAATCAGACATTCAGAAAGCCTGAATTAATTGGCTGCAGAAAATAACTTTCTGCTCCAAGTACTGTTGAAGGGAAATAATTTTGAATGGGTTTATAACTGGTTCATTTACAGTTTTTTGTTTTGTTTTTGGGATTTTTTTTCCCCAAAGATTTTATTTATTTGCCAGAGAGAGAGAGAGTACACACAAACAGGCAGAGAGGCAGGCAGAGGCAGTGAGAGAAGCAGGCTCCCCGCTGAGCAAGGAGCCGGATGCGGGACTCGATCCCAGGACTCTGGGATCAGGACCTGAGCCGAAGGCAGTGGCTTAACCAACCGAGCCACCCAGGCGTCCCTGTTTTTGGGGTTTTTTTAAGAGGATTCAGTGAGTTTTTATAATTCGGGGGCCTCGCTTAGTAAAAATTGCCCTGGGTGAGATGTTAAACATCGATACTAATGACAAACGTTGAAGCTGTTGCTGCCGATTCCTGACGGGACATTAGGCTATTAAATGTCAAGCCCTATTTTCACATTTCTAGTTTTATTTAGCTAATTATCACTTAACAGAAACCTGTTGTGACTGACCCTCATCAACCAGTTAACAATGGAACAGATTTCAAGGAGAACTTTCTCTTAAAGAAGTCACTGGACTAGAGTGCACTGAGCCAGCAGACCTTGGCAAAGGCCTGGAGGTGTGCGAGGGTGGTGGTGGATATTGACTGGGGAGGCTAGGCCAAATAAAACCGGGCAAACAAAGCAGCTGGGTAGGATAAAATGATAGATGATTTATTGTACAAACCAGGCACGTCTGATAGAAATGTTGCAGGTGTAAGGACCTATTTTATATTTTTTATATTTTAGCCAGAGGCTTCCATTGAGGTTAAACAATTACCTTGTTGTTTAACCTTTAAACTGTCCCTGCTCCCATTCCACCAGGGTATTTACTTAAAAACAAGTCCCGGAAACCAGCCTCAGGTAACAAAGCTCAAATACAAGGGTGGGTCAGGCCAGGTGGAGAAATCCATCAGTGGGGGGATGCATACTGTCTCCCTAGTTACAAAGGAGTATGGACCCCGCCCTTTGGGCACCTTTTGGGCGCCAATTCTGACCAAGGTGATAGGCTGGTTCAAATGTCTACTAGGGTAAGTTGTAATTCAATTGGTCACCTAGCATGACTGCAGCTTTCTCTGTGTGTTACAGTTTCATTGGCCACCTGTGCGTGGCCAGGCCCGACCGCATGGCCTTTGCCCTTAAAAGCTAGTCTGGGAAACACAGAAGGGTCGCCCTCTCTGTAAGAGGTGGGGCCCTGGCCGGTTAGTTTGATTCTTGATGCTTGGAGCAGAATAAAGCTTTGCTTGACCTTCGCTTTGTATCAGTCTTGCTCTTTTAATCACGGACCCATTATTGGGGCATAACAGCAGGATTTCTCTGCCTTTAGTGCCCACAGTTCTTGGTCCTACCCTTCAAAGAATGAAGAGGTAGACAGGAGGGAGAATGGAAGGAGTAAGAGTACAAGGCTCCCAGGGAGGCAGGGGGTCTGAGAGGGTTGCCTTGGAGTTTCTAAGTTTAGGGGGTTTTGCGAGTTCTTTTGTGGAACCGTCTTGAGCAATCAGGGTGTGCTGAGTAGTGCCGATCAGGGCTTTGGTCATGTCTCTGTCTACCTATTAGGTTAATGTCAGTATGCTGATAGGTCTTTTTTGCTGACCTCTGGGGGCTTAAGTCTTAACTGCCCCTTGTCTGTGATATTGACAAATCCTCTGTGGTTTAATTGCCTTATTTTAGGACATTTTGCAGAAGTCATTTCTGCAAAGGCCGAAAAATAGAACACTAGTGCTGTCCTGTCTAAGCTGCAAAACAGGATGTTAGTGCCGTTTTTTTCTGGTTGTCCTGACTCCATCTTTTCTTAATGGGACCCTGGCCCTGACCACCTAACAGTCCAATGAACTTTTCACAGTAACAGGGGTTTTAACAGGATGGCAGACCAGGACAAAAGAACAGAAACTGATGTGGCGAAACAAAGAAGAAAAATCATTAAATTTCCTTACTACCTGTAGGTCCTTGAAACAGGCAGAATGACATTCCTCTAAGGATTCAATTGCCTGGATATTGACATTTTGCTAAGGGCAAAAGGCAATCTTAGTCTGACCCCCAGGATCCTGTAAGCCTACTTTAACATATAAAAAATTCTTTAAAAATTCCTTTATGTCCACCTCCTCCCCTCCAGATACATGTTGGCAGTCATCCTCCAAGTGTATGACCACCCATACACATCTGAAGGGTCTCATTGAGTGAGGGAAAGGTGGGGCTGGGGAGGGAGACAGGTAGGTGCCTACATGATCAGGCTTACAGAAATCCCAGAAACGATGAGGCACAGTGAAACCAGAGATAAGGGAACAAACCAGACCACCCTGCCCTGCATGTCAGACGTGAGGTCTTTTAATGGCAGTCACACTGTGACCAGACCCCAAAGAAGCAGTAAGCCATTAAAGAGTGATCACCGGCCCTTCCTCAAACTAAGACATCACAAGAATGATAAGGCCACAAGCTCCCAGGTCAGTTCTAAATAAAGGACTGTGAGTGGAGAGGCCCATGTTGGCAACCCTGTTGGGACCCTCTCTCACTCCTGAGAACTTTTTCTGTATCCTTGCTTCATAAAACTCTATCGCTTTACTCACTCTCCTTTGTCCACAAGAATCATTCTTTGACTCTCTGAGACAAGAACCTCAATCTCCCACTTCAAAATTTTCTTAGAAAAATCAGAATGCGTGGTCATCACCCCCTAGGCTCCTTCGCAGTTTTGTGACAGTGGGAAATCATTTGACCTTTGACTTTTCTGAGCCTATTTCTCAGCTTTACAATAAGATAACAAAGTCTTACAGGATTTGTATACTTACTAGTCTTAAAAAGACACATTAATGTACTTTGTAACTTGTAAAACATGATATAAATGTGAGATACCATCATAATTGATAAAGACAAGTTTATTGCTTGCTACTGAGACTGAATATATAAACAATGGCCAGACCATATATAAACACAGAACTCCGGGGCGCCTGGGTGGCTCAGTGGGTTAAGCCTCTGCCTTCAGCTCAGGTCATGGTCTCAGGGTCCTGGGATCGAGTCCCGCATCGGGCTCTCTGCTCAGCGGAAAATCTGCTTCCTCCTCTCTCTCTCTCTCTCTCTGCCTACTTGTGATTTCTCTCTGTCAAATAAATAAAATCTTAAAACAAAACAAAACAAAAACACCACAGAACTTTGAGGGGCATCTGGGTGGCTCAGTAAGTTAAGCGTCTGACTCTAGATCTCACCTCAAGTCTTGATCTCAGGGCTGTGAGTTCAAGACCCAAGTTGGGCTCCATGCCCAGGCCAGCATGAAGCCCACTTAAAAAACAACAACAACAACAATAACAAAGAAAAACCCCCCAACCTGGAACCCAGACCCAGAACCTATAGCAACATGCCCAGGAAACCAACCCCATTTCTACAATAAACAGCCTAAGAAGCTTGCCTGCTCTAAGTTAGACTTACAGGAAACCAGACTGCTATCTCTAGTAACAATCCAGGAAGCTAAACAGTAATTTCTATAATAATGAGCCCCAGAGGGCCAGGACTCAATAATGAACAGTTTCCCTAATTTGTCTCCACACTTCCAAAAGGACCAATCAAAGAGAATCAAACACGCATTCCTAACCAATCACATTGGATGTTCCATTTGTTTAGGTGGCTTCCAGCTTCCTCTTGCTAACAGCTTTCAATTAGAGAAACCTTAAGCCTTCCTTCTTTTCCACTGAAAAGCTAGCCTGCTCTTCTTCCTGCCTTTGGGTCTCTGCCAGAATAAAAGTGACAGAGGCTGACTCCCTGGCTGTATAGCAAACTCTCAATAAAAGAGTCTTTGCTT
>PISX010030681.1:0-18426 GCA_004024625.1 Mellivora capensis | reverse complement strand
CAGCACCATTTATTGAAGAGACTGTCTTTTTTCCACTGTATGTTTTTTCCTGCTTTGTCGAAAATTATTTGACCATAGAGTTGAGGGTCCATATCTGGGCTCTCTACTCTGTTCCATTGGTCTATGTGTCTGTTTTGATGCCAGTACCATGCTGTCTTGGTGATCACAGCTTTGTAGTAAAGCTTGAAATCAGGTAATGTGATGCCCCCAGTTTTGCTTTCTTCATAATTTCTTACCTTCCCACTCTTCTGGTTCAAACAAAATAGAAACTTCTCGCTGAGCACAAACCCAGGAAAACTCCCCCTGATGGTGGGCCTCCCTCTGCACAAAACAGCCCTGACGGACCCTTCCCGGTGATGCTCTGGGCCCCGCAAGCACCTGTGCGTTGAGGGCCTCGGCAGATCTCCTGCACACTGACCGGCCCCCATGATCCACAGTCTCCCCTGTGCCTCAGCTCAGCCATGAACCCGGAGGACAGGCTCGGAGCCCAACACCAGTGGATCTCACTGGACATTACCAGCTACCACCATCCGTAACAGAAGCCCACGAGTGGCAGTGTGGCTGGTCTGTCCGTGTACCACATGACCGCCCTGCATCAGCAGCCTTTCCACGAAGCCACGTCACCCGTGTCAGGGAACCACCAGCAGCCAGGCCAGCTCTTCATGCCCCTCCAGCCAGGCCGCCCTCGGGAACAGGACTAACGGCGCAGGAAGTGGGCGGTGCCATGACAGGGACACGACAGGAACACTCTAACTCATGGCAGACCGTGTGTGATCCTTTGCTCTTTGTCCCCAGGAACAAGGAGCAGAACAGAGAAGCAGAAAGTGAGGAACTCCAGGGTCGAGAGGAGTCAAAACTGCAAACCATGGGGAAAAGGTCTCGAATCTCTTGGTCAGCAAGACTCTGGGGGGACCCAGGGCTCTTCACGCAGAAGCCGGCATTCAACAGGTTCAAAGTCGGCTCCGGGGAAAGCAAGCTCTCCTGGGGGCTGTGGAGCACATGGAGACCCTACAGCTCTGAGCAGAGAGCTGGTGGTGCCGCGAGGGAGTGCTGATCCACACCTGACCACGGTCCAACCACCACGCTTTCCCCCAACAGAGCTACGGGCCATTTGGGGAAACTGAGACTCTATTCCAGGTTTGTGTGTCTGAAAGCTTTCCACTCTTTAACACGTTTCTGCCCTAAAAAATCATGTGAACAAGCGCCCCGTCACCTAAGGCATGGCAGGAATATTTTAGGAAGTATGTAACAAAATCACTGAGATGGTCTGCAGAACACCTCCTTGGGCCATAACGGAACAAACGTTTGACCGTGAGAGTGGAGCTCTGCCTCATCCGGCATGTCCACCACCCAGCGGCGTGGGCTTCCCACATGCCCACAGCCACTGTCCCCCCAGGCCCAGGCTCCACTCCCTCCCCGAGGAGTACCTCCCAGACCACCCTCCCTAAAATAACACCCCCTCACACGTCTGTCCCCACCACTTGCTCTGTCTCCCTGGATCTGTCCGCCTCGGTGCTGTGTGTGGGGACATGTCCTCTCCGCCTCTCCCCCAGAGCATCTGAGCTGCAAAAACACAAACCACACAGTAACCAGACACTGTTCTCGCCAGCATCTGGCACATCTGGCACGAGGCAGATGTTCCAGGAACACACACCAAATTAACAAACGAATAAGACAAGTCATGTAACGTCCCCGGGCCACGTGTACAGAGATGGAGTACAGGAAAGCACCCCGAAAAGTGTGAGGTGAATTATGAATCAGTCAGTTCAGCAAATGCTTCTCATGGGCTTGGAGAGATGAAAAGTGAAGGCTGTGTGGGTGGTCGCGAGGCCTTGCGGTCCCTGCACCGTGTGGAAGCGCCAACCCAGTTGCCAACCTAGTTACCCACCTAGTTACCAACCCAGTTACCAACCTAGTTACCAACCTAGTTACCGACCTAGTTACCAACCCACTACCAACCTAGTTACCAACCCAGTTGCCAACCTAGTTACCAACCTAGTTACCAACCCAGTTACCAACCTAGTTACCAACCTAGTTATCGACCTAGTTACCAACCCACTACCAACCTAGTTACCAACCCAGTTACCAACCTAGTTACCAACCTAGTTACCGACCTAGTTACCGACCTAGTTACCAACCCAGTTACCAACCTAGTTACCAACCCAATTACCCAGCGCGGGTCCTGGAACTGTGGCGACCGCAGTGAGTGCCCAGTTACGGGAGCGGGGGCAGGCATGGCACTGTTCACGGCTCAAAGCCACAGGGTTCCCGCACTGCTCAGACCTGGGGAGTTCCGAGGGGACCCGCTCTCTGAACTCCTCGGCCCACGAGTGAATTCAGACACCCGCTCGGACTCGGGAGGACAGGTCTGGCCGGGGCAACTCCCTCCGTCTCACTCTCGCTAAAGCGTAAGGACTTCCTATTATTACGGCCGTCCTCCCGCCGCCCGGATCCCGCAGACCCGAGAACGGAACCCTCGTTTGTACCGTGGGCCGCCCCCTGCCTCGGGCCGGGTTCCGCCGCAAACCCTGCCAGCATCCTCCACGGGCCACGAGAGGGCACGGGCCCGCCCCAGCCGCCCTCCAGCTGCGAGGGCCAACTGCTGAGCAAGCCAATGCCTCTTCAGAAAAATAAACGCCATTTCTGCAACGAAGGTGAGCTGAATGCAGAGGACAGAGAAAGAACCATTCTGTCTCCTGGTTCCGACAGCGGCCGAGCGCAGACGCACAGCCCGCGGAGCAGTGTGCGGGACCGGGCCGCGCTCGGGGGACGGGGCGGGGCGTCCACGGCCGCCTCCTCGCTGTGGCCCGTGCACCTGCGGGAGGCGAGGCCGACAGACGCCACACGGGACAGCTGGGCGTGGCTTCTCCTGGGCGGCTGCAGCAAACGGCGGGGACGGCCAGCGCGCCTCCTAGGACAAGGCCCCATGACAGCCAGCACCTCCCCGGCATGTGCCGGGGTCTGCGCCAGGTGGCACGGAAAGGAGGAAGAGGCAGGTTCTCCAGGGCCCTCTTCCCACCCACGGGGAGCCCTGTGCCACCCGAGCATGGGATCCGATCAGCAGCCCCACGCCCTTCATTAAAATCCAGACATACCATCTGCAGGGAGGACCCCCACCGGTGGCCGTGCTCGGGCTGACGGCAGGCCGCACACGCAGGTACCCGGCTGGCCCATCCCAGCAGCTGTGACTTGGGAGGTCTCCACACCTCTCCTATTTGCTCCTCTTTACTGAAAAGAAAAGATCTGCAAACTAATTCCACATATGGAGGAATTAGGGGGCATATGGGGGAAGGTGGTCACTTGAGACAGAAGATAGCTTCTATCCTAAAGTGTACTGTGAGCTGAGCTTTCTATGGCACATGGCCCTCCTCCAAAGATACCGCAAGTGCTGTGAGCCTGAAGCAGTCTACTGAGAACTCCTGGATGAGAAGCAGGTCCAGGGGCGCCTGGGGCTCCGTCAGCGAAGTGTCTGCCTTCGGCCCAGGTCATGGTCCCAAGGGATCGAGCCCCAAATCTGGCTCCCTGCTCAGGGGAAGCCTCCTTCTCCCTTGGCATGGCCCCCTCCACCTATGGGTTCCCGTGTGTGTGTGTGTGTGTGTGTGTGTCTCTAACAAATAAAGTATTTTTTAAAAAAAGGAAAAAAAAGAAAAAGAAGTCTAACATATCAGCAGTTAATTTTAGTATTTATGAGTTTCTAGTAACTTTTATAATAAACATCACCAGGTAGAAAAACCTTGATGTGACAGCGAGAACATTACAGTTTGTAAATAACGTTTCTCGGCAGATTCTTCTCTTTTCTTCTTTTTACGAGTCTTACAATGGGACAACTGGTCGCCAAAACCAGGCCAGAGTGAAGGTAACAGGTCTGGGGACCACCAGACATGGGGGCCTCGCCGAAGCCTGGGACTTGCTCGACAAGTGACACGCAAACATTAACAAAGAGAAAATGGCATGGTGTCTGCACAAACAAACAAACAAAAGTGCCCTGGAAAGATGTTTCCATGAGAAAAAGCTCTGACACAGATTACTGACTCTCCGTGAAACGTGATGACGTAATGACAATCTGGCACTGGGCCTGAAAGGAGATGTAAGAGCTTTACAGCTGTCGAAGGTTTTGGGTCGGACCTACAAGACGCGCAAGATGACTTCCAGCTCCATTCACCATGGGGCTTCACAGTTAAAACACACAACTCCGGCGTCTTGTGCCATGGAAGCTGAGGGAAGGCAGGAAAACACTGCCACGGGCTGGTTTAACCTGGAAGCTCGCCTTCCGGAAAACGGGAAAATAACCAGGATCCAGCGACAGAGCTGGAACGTGCGGTCGGCAGAGGGACGCTGGAGGGAGGGGAGCGGCGGGGCTGCCGGAGATGGTGCAGGACCGAACACAGACGCTGTGAGCCTGTCCAGGACCCCAAGGCCAGAACTGAGCCCAGAGCACCAGCGGGGGGCCACGGAGCACCAGCGGGGGGCCACGGAGCACCAGCGGGGCCCCTCCACTCACCCTGAGACCTCAGTCTGCCATCTATCGGGTTCGGTCCTGGGGCCAGAAAACTTCTCCTAAGCGTTCTAAACTCTCCCACGAAGATCATTATACTCACAACATGAACTACAAAAAGAAGAAGAAAGCCAAAAAGATAAGGGAAGTGCCAGTAGCTAAAACAATGGGTGACAGCTAATCATATTTTCCAATTTTTACAAATGAACGTGTCAAGCTGCTCGGCTACTTTTTCTGTGTGCAATATACAAGTTTTCATTTTATTTTTTTAAAAGATTTTATCTGAGAGAGTGAGTGAGAGAGAGTGCACAGCCGAGGGGATGGGCAGAGGAAGAGGGAGAAGCAGACTCCCCGCGGAGGAGGGAGCCCGATGTGGGGCTTGATCCCAGGACCCTGGGATCATGACCTGAGCCCAAGGCAGACGCTTAATCAACTGAGCCACCTGGGTGCCCCCAAGTTTTCATTTTAAACAACTGATCTATTAACATAAACAAATTACAAAACTAACTAATTTGCATTAATAGAAAAACAGTTAAGAACCTTCCACTTTGGAAGCCGTACTTTGATTTCTGAAGAAAAAGGGTTACAAGTTAATTACTGATTTCCGACTGAACAAATTAACCAGCTCATATGAGAAAACCTAAAGCTTAAAATCCGGGAAAGAACTTTTTCAAAACTTTTCCTACTCCTCAACTACAAAACCCGGTTTCCGAGGTTAATCAGACACCTTGAGCCTCCATGGAGCTTCAGCCCCTCATCTGCAGTCTGTCCCGCCGTGAACACAACCGCGTTCTCGAAATCTCGAACTCACGCACTGCTTCCTGACTCAACCATGAAAACACAACTCCCTAGTGGCTGCTGTTTTTGACAAAAATCCCACTGCTGCTGAAGTGAACAGAATCCAAGTCTGTTTTCATAGCTGCGATCCACTTAACACACCCTCCTTCACTCCCAAAATCTAACTGCAAAGGACAACTCATCCATTTGAAAAAACACAAACAGATGCAAAAAGAAATCATGAAACAAAGATTTGCAAACCAAGCTCTGAGCAGCAACGAACATTCCCACCCGACACAACTAGCGGGAAAGTGAATCAAATCTTCCACGAACGGCCAAAGGAACTGCCGGAAAGAAGGTCCTTCTACCACGTCTGGGTTAGGGAACGTCACCACGGGAGGAGAGAGGGCGGAAAAGGCACAGGACAGCACCAGGCGCCCCTTCCCCGTCCCCCTCGGGCCGTCCTGACCTTGCTCACGGGACAGCAGCCTAGAGTCGCTGTCAGGGGCGACCAAGAAAATGCTCCTGAGTTCACCTGCTCTGTCTCACACCAAGTGTTTCGGGACTCGGGAAGGGGGGAGACCTGAGAAGACGGTGGCGCCGCACAGCTCCCCCACGAGAAGGGGGACGACACGCACAAGCTCGCAGGCATGCGGTTTAGAAGCTTCCCACTGCTTCCTTACCCAAAAAATACAAAACCCAAATGCTGGGTATTTCCAAAGAAATTATAATGATCTTGTTTTAAAAAAATCGGATCATCTACTGGCATAGTCTTCAGACCTAAAAACAGACCTGGGGAAGGCAGGCCCTCCCAGGGCCAGGGGCCACGGCGGACACAGGCGCTATGCGGGCCGCCCGCCGCTAGATGGCGGCTGCTCACAAGCTATAAGCCCAGGCTCCTGCCGCTCCCTGTGTGGTCCCCGGAGCCCAGGAATGGGACTGGAGATAGAGACCTCGGAACAACACAGTTTATAAGCAACAGATGCACACCAGGAGCGGGCTTTCAAGTCTGGTCAACATAATTGTGCCAGTTTCTTCTGAAAGGGCTTCATCAGCATTTGGAAGTAGTTCATCAAAGGTCTTCAAGCATCTTACATCTGTGTGTGTGTCTGCTCATCGGGACGTGTGGCGGCTAGAACGCGGGGGGCTTTAACCTCCTGATGCACTCGAACGATTTGGCAAACACGAAGTCAGACCCAGTAACGTTTCTCTCCGCCTTAGACTCTGGGGGACTGGATCTGCAAATGTCCGACTTGCTGGAACTTAATTTAATGATCTAGCAGCTGATCTGAACGACTTGGGTCCTTCAGCAAACGACCTGAAAATCTTCATCAGCAGGTATTTTCACCCTCTCAAGCAGGTTCTTTCAAAGTTAAAACAGAAGCAGTTTCTAGGGGTGCGAGTGCCGGATCGTCTAAGAAGGGGGGAGGGGCTGAGTCCATGACCCTCTAGACTCAAGTCTGAAGGCCGAGCTCTAGTCGCAGATCGTGGTGTCTCTGAAACAAAGTTCCCTTATGCAGTGGGAGCCCACTCGGGCAACCGCCCTCATCCAGCAGGTAAGGTCCGCACATCTGTCTGTGTCCCACAGTCTGCTCTGTGCTGGACACAAGCTACCGGGGCTGCGAGCCGGAGAAGCAGGAATCATCATGTAACACTGTGTGTAGAAGGGACATGATGAACTGGAAGCATTTCTACAGCCGCTTCGTCCTAGTCAGGTCCCCCGATGGGGCCATCCTGCACCTGCCCAGGTGACCACCACGGAGCACCCCGGGAGAATCGTGACCGCACCCCATGCCACGTGGGACCGGTGCCAAGCCACTACGTTTCTGGTCTTTCCCCACCCACACTCACTTTCCAACAGCAGGAGGGCCCGACCAGGGCCGTGTGGGCAGCCGCATGCAAGGCCGGCTTCGGGGGACCGGCCTGGGACAGGGGTGGGGGTCACCTGCCACAGGCACCTGGTAAGATGGGAACGCTTCAGAGGAGAGCACGGTCCCCAGTATGCATGGCATGGCGGGATCTCCTATGTCCTTCCACAACAGAATCTTGTGTCTAAATTAAAGTCACCCCCTCTCTGAGTGACGTCCTATGTATTTTCTGACAAGATGTGCCGATGAGACCTGGGCACGGCTTCTTCCAAGCACTTGCCAGGATTCACCCTCTAAGTGGCCACCAAGTTCAAATGTCACTATTTGCGAAGGTAAATGTATAAACTAAGTATCCAGCATATTCCCTCTCTCATGGCTTTAGTGGGTTCCTGCCACGGACGGCCGCTGCCGAGGACAAAGCAGGACCCACAAGCCAGGAGCAGGGAGGCGGCCGCCCACAAAGTTAACAAACCGGCCAGAGCCCGTGCGGCTGGCGGTCTCGTCCACACCGGGACGCTCAGCCGGTGACCTGACAGCCTTTTATGGGTACAAATGCCACCTGAGAGCGAAACACACACAGACATTCTGGCTCACACCGAGAGCTCCAACCATTACATAAATACTGAATCCCAACAAAGATACTTCGTGGAAAGAACTGTTTCGTGTTTCACTTCACAATTTAAGCAACTCTTCCCCAAGTCCGTCACTGAACTTTTCTGGAGTCTCAGGCGGGCCACCTACGCCAGGTTACGAGTCGTGACCACGGGGTTGTAAGGAGAATGTTCAAAAAGGAACAAAAGAGCTCATGCACATTCCTCCTTCGTGAACTTCTCCATCCCGGACTTTTCGTTTTTTCTCGTTTCTGGTGACAGCGGGGAACTACGCCCCCTCCCGTGGCTCTTCAGTTTCACTCCCGAACGACGGCTCTTGCCAACCTGCCCAGTTTTCCAAAGTCAAGACAGAGTCCCAAGCTCGAGGGAACAACGCCGCTCAGAGGATCTCGGAAAAACCCCGATTACTTCATGTATTTTTCTCTACCATTTCAGTCCTGCTGCTATTTTGAGAAGAAGTTGCAAAATGGGATTTCTGAGATTGTTTACTAGGAGCTGGGTGACCAAACCAGAGGCCCGAATCTATGAATTAAAACTTTCTTAAAGCTAAGGAAAGCGTTGCCATCAAATTCTGCTGGCTGAACCCAAAAGGACAGGCCCTGTGCTCTGCCTGTCCCCCACCCTGCCCGGCTCCCCCCCTGCAGAGAAGGCCCCGCAGTGGCAGGCTCACACGGGGGCCAGCCCGGACCATGGCCCAGCGTGGACGCCAGCAACTGGGGCCAACAGGAAGGGCAAGTGGGCCAAGAAGCAGAACTGGCTCTGGCTTCTCACCCAGCCAGCAGCACACCACCACTGAGCTGCTCCCACATTCAGGAACACGGCCAACTCTGCACGGGGACCCAGAAAAGCAGTATTTTGGAGCCCTGCCTCTGTGCAGGCAATTTCCAGACATCGACGACGGCACGTGTGCAGGTGCATGTGCATGTGTGTGCGTTGTGTGCATGCATGGGAGCAGAAGGGCTACGGGGGGCTTTTCCGAGGATACCCATTGTGTGCACGGGTCATGCCTCAGCCGCATGCTTTTATTTGCTAGAGACACGGTGGAAGTCAATATTAAGTAACTAATTTATCTGCTCTTTAAATAAGCAGCTCAGGACTCACCAGAGATCCCCCACCGATTCAGGAACGAGCCAAGCATACACCGCTGTCCCTACACAGGCGACGGGAGCTGACCGGATCAAACGGGAACTAGCGGTGTAGACGCTGCCCCGATCGGCCGTGATGTCTCTGAGTGGCGCTCCAGAGCCCGGAAGGTTCTGCCAGCTCCCTGCACTTCACCTGTCCCACAAAGTCTATAACCCGTGCTCGGGGTCCCGAGTGACCCCCAATGCCCCCACGGGGCCACAAATGCAGCAGAACCAGACCCTCCCCAGGGCACAGCGAGCTGCCGACTGCAAACGCGAACGGACACAAGCATCCACATTCCGCTGTCAGTCCCCAGAGAACAGTGAGCACCCCCCAGCTCCCCGTCCGCCACTTTATCTCCCCTGACCTGGAGAACACCTTTCTCTGGCCACTATGTCCCCCTCCATTTATAACCTCCTTCTCTTGCAAAATGCTGGCGGCTCACAGTCTCATGCAGGACTGAAAAAGGTCCACTGGTCATGGTGGCAGAGTTGAAGCCGTAGGGTTGAAAGCCATAAGCCACATCTAAAAATAGACTGTGTTCACGGACGTTAATTATCCGCAGACCTGCTGAGTCATCCCTTCGCTACCCTGCAGATGTCCAGGCTCTGCGAGGCCCGGCCGGAGCCATCCTCGCCCCACGGTGTCTGCGTCTGCGGGTCTGTCCTCACCCTGAGCTCCCTGCACACGTGGTCCCAGGGCGACTCACACACGCACATGCACACGCACACACACACGACTTCCCATGACAGGACCACAGTGTGCCCCGGTCGGGAGGACTGCAGGGGTCAGCAACTATCCAAGCCGGTAGTTACACCTGCGACCCTCAGTCCCGAGGGTCATGTCATGTCCCCACAATTACAAGGTCCAAAACTGAAAACCCATGAACACACCATTCTTTAAAAGGAGAAAACGTGTGTTGAGGCCATTTTTTAAAAAACTGAGAGCATCCAATCCATCCCCTTAAGGCCGTCAGGAGACTGACCTTCAGCGCCACCAGGAGCTAAGGGCCCAAAACAAGGTCGCCTCTTCCCGCCTCGGTTCACAGACTTCTGTCCACTCGTGGTTTACAGAACACACCACAGCACAACTAAAACACACAACTGCAAAAAATGAAATGCTTATTTTTAGCATCTGACTAAAACTCTAATAGTCACATGCAATTATCCTGTTGCTTTAAAACCAACCTGCTCCAACCGGCTCCAACCGGCCGGCATCCAGACGGGCCCCGAGCGGCCCTCTGAGTCCTCCCTGGACAGCTTCCACTCCGCGGGGCTGACTGGCCACCGGCTCGCAAGTTCCCACACAGGAGCTCACCAGCCCTGGGACAGAAATCACTACATTTCCACTCTGTGGTCACAAGAACGAGGGCCTTCCACGCCTCCCCAGGGGCTTCTGCAAAGCACCCAGGGGCCGGGTACAATTTTGGGCGCTGAAGATAAGTTCCTGAAAAGCAGCTGAGCAGGTGCAGGGAGCGAGGTAAGAGCCACTGAGGCAAGCCGCCCTCCTCCGTCACCACAGAGCCAAGAGCGAGGAAGACAGTTTGGGAGGGCCCCGGGCCCACCGTCCTGACTCACCTCCCTCCAGCCACCACCGAGCCCGTGTCTTTGATCACTGCGGAGTGTGTGTGTGTGCACGTGTGTGTGTGCACGTGTGCATGAGGGGGTCCGTGCACGGGCGTGACGGTGTCCAGCAGAGCACAACCTGCTGAGCCATGGGGAGCGCTGCATCCACCCTCCCAGTCCAGGGCAGCAAATCCCGTGTCTCTGTGCGGCAAGGAGAACACACTGGGCCCTGCTTCTTGCTAAGGTTCCACGCCCACAGCTTAGGCATCCAAGGCAGGAAACAGGATCAACGATCCTAACTTGAAAGATTCCTTGCTTCCTTGAAAGCGCATCGTGAAGTGGCTTCCCCGCGCCACAGCACGACATAAGCCAGCAACTCCCAGGGGACACGGGTCCCAAAGAACAGGGTCTGCAGAGGCACCACAGGTCAAAGGACACCTCAAGGCCCGACCCCTGCTTGCCGGATACCCTTTCAGCACGTTCCACCGGGTCTCGGCGCTGCTGAAACGTGAGCAGGGACCAAGAGGCTCACTTCCCCTGTTGAAGGAGTGTGTGCACACGGGCGCTGCCTAATCACAGGCCACTCTGGGGTTTGGGTAAAACTACGAGGTGCTCAAGGAGTCTACAAAGTGGCAAATGAGATACCTTCCAAGGGAACAAAGAGCACAGCACAGCATCCCTCTACTCCATCCCCCAGCCGCGCCATCTGTCCTAAGCTATTATACCCACATGGTGGGTCTTGATGATGACCCAGCCCCCAGGAGCCGTCTGGCAACGTCTAGAGACAGGCTGGGTTGTCTCTGGGGTTGAGGGCTACTGGCGTCTAGGGCTGAAGACCAGAGACACTGCAGAACACCCCTCAGAGCCCAGGACAGGCACCAGCTCAGAAGTCAACAGCATGAGGCTGAGAAGCCCTCGGCTGGAGCCCAGATCTCCGGGACGGCGCCTGGGGCAGCCCCAGCACTCTCTATGGAACAGGAGCCCCAGCAAAGGCTCAAGCGGTCCCAGGCAGGTTGGCCTGCTGATGGGGGACAGGGGGCCCCCGAGGCCTCCAAGAGTGGTGAGATGCTCTCAAAGCATCCAAGAGGGTGGGCCAACAGCAGACCAGACGGGGACAGTCCCCGGAGGCGTGCAGACCAGGAGGGGAGGCGTGAGGACGGAGGAGGCAGGCACCTGGACTGAGCGCAGGGCACGCGAGGAGGTGTCCCGACAAGAGGGCCGAGTCGGCAGAGGAAGTGGGGACAGCCTGACATCCACGGGCTCTCGGTCCCCTTTCATCTCCAGGACACTCAAGCAGGTTGTGATGATCCAAGAGCGGGTCTGCTCAAAGTTGATTTAAAAACCACGGTGTAGGGTTCCTCGGTTACAGACAAGCACAGGCATAAACCCCTTTGTGTTTTCACAGCAATCCCGTGTTGGTGTGTGACACACGCATGTCTTACTTCAGTGCCGCGTCCTCACCGGGGCAGGGGACGATGGCGGCCCTCTCCCCTCTCAGCTGGGCTCACAGGACAACGGCCCGCGGGTTGGATGCCCACCCGTAATCCCAGCGGGGGATGGGCAGAGGAGGGCCGTGTCCGTCTGACGGGCTTGGGATCCATCTGGATGAGTGGCGTCCACTTGAGCTGGACAGCATCACGCACCGAAATCTGCTTAGCGGCCCACTCCTGTGAGAAGAAGCCAGTGGGAGGTCACCTCTAGTCCAAGCCTACCCGATGCAGGAACTCCTGTCCCTCTGTGCTGGCCCCTCCGTCCGGGCGGGCGTCACCCGCACACGTGCAGGAATGGTGACAAGCGTCCGTGCCCGCTGACGCCGTCGCCGCCGCCACCTAACTCGAAGCTTCTGCGTCCTCCGAAGCCTCCAACGCACGCCAGAAGCCCGTGCAGACAGCTCTCCTGGGTCGGCTGGCCTCTCCCTTCCGACGTAACCCTTCTCGGCTTTGCAAACCCGCCTGCATCCGTCAGGGCTTCTGTCCGCCGGCAGCTTTCCGTACACCCACGAGATGTGCTGATTCCCAGGAGACAGTCACGTTCCCCTCCACGGCGAGTCCCAGCAGTTTCACTGATGATCCAGGAACAAACGGGGTCTCCTCTCTTAGAGACGGAGGCACAGCGCACACCTGGGAGCGAGCAGACGGCTGTCGGCACCGCCCCCCACCCCGGTCTCGCACCTGCCCGGCGCAGGCTCGGGTGCAGAAGCCGGAGGTGGGGGTGTCCGGCTGCAGACCCACCCACCAGAACCCTGGTGCTCTCACGGGCAAGCGAGGAGGGCGGGTTAGTGAACTCTGAGCCCCTCCTGAGAGCAGGTTACAGCCCGCTCTGCCGCATCAAGAGTAAAACGCAACAGAGCGCCGGACCACCAGCCCCACACACAGCCCGGCCCCGTGAACGCCGCCGTCGGGCGGGAAAGGCCACCCCAGGCCGTGCAGCCATGCCCCCTTCACACTCGTGGCCTCTGGACGGTAAAACAAAGCACGGGCGAGCGCAGAAAATGAAACCAAAGCAGAATCGAACAAAGTCCTCTGAGGGGAGCACTCCTGAGACCCCACTCGGGTCAGGTGGGTGCCAGCGGCCAAGTCAGGGGCAAAACAGCGCCCCCCCCACCCCCAGTCCCACACCAACGCACTTCCTGGGACCCGTCGTTCTGCGTGGCACCCACCGCCAGGGACAACCGAGTCTCAGTGCAGCCTAGCTCCGCACGGCCACATGGACCCGGCAGTAGAGGAGCCAACCTGAGGGACACCCCACGGCGGGAAGCGCACCCATTCCTGGGCACGAGCAGGAAACGGCAGCGCGCTGCCCCCCAGGGTGTGCCCAGTGGTACCCCCGTGACTCCGGGAGAGCGAGACAGCGGAGGGCGGGGCACACGGGACATGGAAGCGGGGCCTTTCGAGACTGGTAAATGCACGTGTGTCCCTGGTGACTGTTCTCTGTTCTCTCTTGCTCCCAGGAAACGACCGCATGCTGCGCTTGGATTTCCCAAACGTTCCTGGCAAGGTTTAGGGCCAAACATCTAGAAGGCTTTGAAGCAAAGTCAGCCTAAGCTCTGGGCCTCCAGGAGTGCCAGGCTGGCTCAGTCGGTGGAACGTGCGACTCTCCATCTCGGGGTTGTGAGTTCAAGCCCCAGGCTGGGCGTGGAGCCTGCTCACAAACCCCAACAACACTGTGGGCCCGGAGACACCGGACAGAGCCCTGCTCAGAGAGGCCTCACCTCCCGCTCACCGGCCAAAGCCAAGCCCGCAAGCTCAACACACCTGGCCCACCTCGCTTCAGACAGGAGAGAGAGCTGTGCGATGTGAAGTTGACAGAAGGTATCATTTCCGAGACGCACACAGCCAGCGGACGTGTGTACGCATACACGCTCCACACACACACACACACACACACACGGCCAGGAGACGGGAGCCCAGAGAAACGAGTCCACGAAATAACACCGTCCTTACGGTGTTCGTTCCCTGCGGGAGTATGTACTGTGAATTCACGGAAACCCTATTTTTGTAAGATCAGAAATCCCAGAATAAAACCCTTGGATGACCAACATTCCACTGTCAAATTTAATTAGTGATGAGTATTTCATTATCAAAATTAATAAAATCCTATGACCTTCAACGTGTGCCCAAAAGACTGCAGGAAATCGTACCGCCCACACACTTCTACCAAATGAAATTTAAAAGAAAAAAATGAAGAAGACTATTTTGAAGCAAACAGTCAAAGCTAATTCTGAGAAACAAAACACGAGGCACTTGAATTTCACCGCAGGAAAGATGACTGTGCCAGTAGGAACACTGGCATTCATGCACCAGAATTCATGACAGGGACAGGAGGTCACAGCTGCTCCCGGCGGGGCAGAGGCACCTGCTGCTGGCTGTGCAGGGAGCGAGGGTCAGCCTCCGTCCACTCCAGGGAGCACCCAGGCGGCCCAGCGGTGGGGCCGGTGTGAGCCCCCCGTCCTTCGAGCAGGGGCCCCGCCTGGGTCTGGAGAGATGGCATGTGGCTGGCGCCATGGGCAGGCCAGCGGGCGAGGATGTGGCACGTGGGACCCCACAGTTGGCCCCCTGGCTGTCCCAGGAGTGGCCACAGCGGCAGAGTCCCCCACTCTCAGGTCTCCGATCCAGGCATCCATTCTCCTGCGTCCAGGGTTTCAAAAGCAGTTTTAGGACTGGGGACACTGGCTTCTTTCTGCAGGGAGACAATTCTGGAATGTTCCGGGAGCCACCCCAGGACGCCCAGCCTGTGCCACCCAAGGATTCTAGAAGTCCTGTACTACGCGTGCCCCTGCATGAGACAGGGACGGCAGCTCCCGGGGCCTGAAGCCTGGCAGGTAAAACTGCCTCGCTCCGCAGGGGAGGAAAAGCCCGAGGCCTCCGAAAGCTCCAGCTTGCTCGGAGAGAAGGGAAGCTCTCCCACTCCCGGCCACTGCAGTCGCTCACCTGGGTGCCGTGTGAGTCAGGACGGGCAGCGAGGAGGGGTTCTCCCCCCGGGGCTCCCGGACAGGCTCGCTCTGCCCCCGGAGCCCACCTGGCAGTGACCATGCAGGGCTCACAGCCACGCAGCAGGCCGGCACCCAGACGCCCCGCGCCAGCTCCCGCCCACCTGCCCCGCCGCGCTCGGGACACAGTCCGGCCGCGCTCCCGGCCCTCCCAGCGGATCTGCCGGCGGAGCGCGCGGCTTCCGGCCAACACGAGCTTTCAGGTGCCAAAGCCAGAAGAGCAGCTGGAACCCTGAAGCAGCCCCGTGACAACATGCTGCGGTCTTCAGACGCCGTGTTCCTCGGACAGCAGAGAAGCAGGCAGACCCGCCGGTCAGCACCATCCAATAAACTCTCTCCAGGGACAGAAATGCCCTGTCGCCTCCCGGCCCGCACCGCAGCCTCAAGTGGCAAAGGGCCCGCACGGGGACAGCATGGCCGTGCGTGTCACACATGTCGTCCTGGATAATCTCACGTGTCCCGCTGCCTTCCTGAGGCCCCCGAGATAAATGTCACTGGCTCGCCAGCTGGGGACAGCACTGCTCTTCCTCCTGACTCCTGAGGACTAGCTCCCAAAATACGAGATTAACAGACTTCCCCCAACACCCCGTATTTCCGACAGAAAACTCCCGAGGGGTGAAGCCAGCGGGGCCTCGCTTTCACTACATACAAGTAATTCTAAGCTCCAGCCCTTCACGGGGAGCACGGGTACCCGCGTCCACAGGCGAGACAATGTTTCCAGACTCTGGAAAACAGCGGGAAGAGGAAGGAGATAAAGCAGAATCACGAACATTATCACAGGCTGTTGATGCACGGAGAGGACAGAATGGGAGAGGCGTTGCTAGCCCCAAACAAGTCACGAAATACAAAACCAGAAGCACCAAACCCAACCCCTTCTCGGGCCACATCTTACTCTGGCCCCAGGAGCCCAAACGCCCGGCCCTTCATGCCGCCGTCCAGCCGCCGAACGAGGGGTCTGCTCTGAGCGCCAGGCTTCCTGTCAGCCGCGCGAGGGGCGCCGCGTCCACCTCCTGTATCCTGTAGTACCCGCGCGTCCCGCCCTCGGGCAAAGTGCCCCTGCCCGTCCTTCCAGCAGAGAAGCTCAAGAAAACGTCACAGACGCTTTCCAATTATCAGACACTGAGATAAGGAAAATGGCAAGGCCCGTAGACCTACCTGACCTCCAGATAACCTGAAAATGAAAACATCCCAAGGGCATCAAGTCCTAGAGTTTCGGAGAGGACGGAACGTGCCAGCAGATGGGAGGCCACCACAAAGAGGGGTAAACAGAGGCATGGCAGCAGCCGGATGTCACCAAGAGATGATCCTTGGAAGAAGCAACTCCAGGGACCGATTGCCCAATTGGGCCCCGTTCCTGAGTGTGGGCTCATCCCGCCCACTGCTCCTGCAGCTTCCCGGGCAGGGGGCCCGAGCTCTGTGCTGGGGACGGGGGGTACGGAGAACCCACAGGCACATCCCCCCGCAGCACAGGAAGTGGGCCGCCCTGCCTAGCCTCCGTCTGCGCTCCTGGACGGCACCTCCAACCCGCCCCGCAGGGGAACAGAACACGTCCGCACACTCTCGGCAGACCGACTGGTGACTGCGGCTCAGCCCCGGCGAGAGAGTGGCTGTAGATGACCCCCCGTCTTGCTCTGAGGGGCTGCAGGATGCTGGAGGGCAGACTGAGACAAGGAGGCATGCGAACGGAAAAGGCAAGGAGGCCAGCTGGCCGCCCTGTGCGGCTCCAGTGACACAGGTGACCAGGCCAGGCCCTCACACTTCAGGGTGACCGCAGAGGCCTGGGCTGCGTTCAGTTCACGGGTGTCCCTAAGAACTCCGGGCCTCCTTCCCAGTCTTCTCTGTCGTGGTGAAAAGCTCCAACTGAGTCCAACGTCCCCCTTAGCTGCACGCAGCCCCGTCTCTGGGCTCCCGTCAGCCCACAGTGGTCAAGCGGACGGAGGGCTGCTCCCTCCTCTGACTGCATCTGGGAAGACGAGCGCGTGGAAACCCAGGTCCTCCAAGGAGGACTGAGAAGGTGCAATGCTGTCGAAATAGGGCCAAAGATCCAGGTCACGAGATTTCCTCCTGTGGAGGGCTCCCTGCCGACCTCGCCCGCCTCCCCAAATCAAAAAGTTGTTTCTCAAATCCCTGAAGTAGAATTTAGTAACTAATCTCGCAACTAGATGACCTTGAAGCTCTGTGTACACTGGCACAGGGAACACAATGCACACAGAACACAGTCGTGGGCTCACATCTGTGAGTGAGAGGCGGCAGTCTGGGGGCAAACACTGGCACGTTCCTCAGTTCTGGCCGAAAGCCCCTTAACCGTGCGTGCTGGGCCCCATTCGCCTTGGAGTCCCTGCGGCACCAAGGCCGGCGAGGGGTCGCTGGATCAACCCGTCCATCGACCGACAGGCAGATCCTAGGACCAGAGTAAGAGAAAAATCCCTTTTCTACACAACCACACGGGCACCAGAGAGCTAAGCTCACTTTTCAGGGCTGTGTGAACAAGACAAAGGGCCAAGTTTCTAAAAAAGTGAACTGCAGGATGACTGGAATTTCTAACTGCCTCGAGGTTTCCTGTATTTCCTACCATTTTTGGAGGCATTCCCAAGTTATTTATCCTTTCGTGTGACTCGGGTATGATTTATCCTCTCAAAGACTCCACCCACCCACGGCCCCCGTCCGCACCCTGCCGCCCCCAGACCAGTTTTATGCCCAGATAGAAAATGCTTCCCTAACCTGACCCACTTCTGGCATGAGTGCCATATGACCGGATAAAGCTAGAACCGAAACAGTCTTCAAAGAAGGACCTAAGCACACGGCACTAGTGAGCAAGCAAAAGGCGTCCCGGAACCCCGGGGACAAAAATGTTCCAACACAGTCTTGATGTACTGGGAACCAGGGGAACCGGCCTATTCACAAGGCTTCATTACATGGTTTCTCAGACTGATAAAATATTGAAGTTTTACAGAACTACCGAATCGCTTAAAGGAGTTCACATCAACTTTTGTTTCTGAAAAAATGAAACACTGAAACAAGAAGGTTTTTTTGAGAAACTCCCAATGCCATCAAAACCGTATTAACCTTTGCCTTTTCTCCAAACAAATGCGCTTTAAAATTATTTCTCACGGGGTTGTAAAGACTCACATGCACATCGACACATATTGCTAAATATTTAAAGAAGCTAGATCACTCCTTACTGTTCGGCTGCCAGAACTACTCATCAGTGGCTTCCAACCTGCTGTGCAAAATCCTACTTGTTCTGAAACCAGTCGTCGTGCCCCATTCAGGAATAGCCCACTACCACATACTTCAGTGAGACTTCACTGAAAAATCGCCTGATTTCAATACTAGCACACTACAGTGATTTTCCTCACTTGGGGAATTTTTTTGAAAGTTTAAGAAAGGTTTTAAAAGTTGGCTGATCCCAGGGACGCCTGGGTGGCTCAGTTGGTTGGACGACTGCCTTCGGCTCAGGTCATGATCCCGGAGACCCAGGATCGAGTCCCGCATC
>PISX010030680.1:0-18403 GCA_004024625.1 Mellivora capensis | reverse complement strand
GATGGCCCTTCTCAGAATCCTAGAGGAGAACATAGGCAGTAACCTCTTTGATATCAGCCACAGCAACTTCTTTCAAGATATGCCTCCAAAGGCAAAGGAAACAAAAGCAAAAATGAACTTTTGGGACTTCATCAAGATCAAAAGCTTCTGCACAGCAAAGGAGACAGTCAACAAAACAAAGAGGCAACCCACGGAATGGTAGAAGATATTTGCAAATGACAGTACAGACAAAAGGTTGATATCCAGGATCTATAAAGAACTTCTCAAACTCAACACACACAAAACAGATAATCATATCAAAAAATGGGCAGAAGATATGAACAGACACTTCTCCAATGAAGACATACAAATGGATATCAGACACATGAAAAAATGTTCATCATCACTAGCCATCAGGGAGATTCCAATTAAAACCACATTGAGATACCACCTCACACCAGTTAGAATGGCCAAAATTAGCAAGACAGGAAACAACATGTGTTGGAGAGGATGTGGAGAAAGGGGAACCCTCTTACACTGTTGGTGGGAATGCAAGTTGGTGCAGCCATTCTGGAGAACAGTGTGGAGATTCCTCAAGAAGTTAAAAATAGAGCTTCCCTATAACCCTGCAATTGCGCTACTGGGTATTTACATCACTTATATTTTTATGTTGAAGCCTATGTCATGATCTAAAATCCTTCTGGACCCTACTAACTTCTGTGGTCTTCACTACATGCCTTTAATGCACTCTTGAAGGACTTTATGTTTACCATTACCTCTGAACATAAAAGGCTGCTTAATCATTGTCTATTCACTTGTATGACTTCCCCTCTCAGAAACTTGAGGGTAAGGGGGTAAGGACTGGGTCTTTCTTCTTTGTATTCCTGACACATAATATACTTCCTGAGTTGGAATACTAACGATATTTGTAAATATTTGCTAAGTGACTGAACCACTATCTTCCCATTCTAATCACAGGTGACAGCATTCAGGACAAGTTATCCCAAAATCTGGCACCTTGGCATACTGAATATTTCGAGCTGTAAGAATTGGAGAGAAGACAAGTGCAGGCAGGATTTTCTGACAGGTCACACAACCTCAAGTGAGAGGTACCCTCCCTACCCCAACAGGAAAGGAGTATCTTTATCTCTGAAGACACGAGAATACCAAGAGCAATCCAAATGAACAGTGCTCACAGATTCTCCCAGAACTGCATTAAGCTCATACTTTTTTCTGTCTTATCACATTTTTCCAGGACTCTTCATCATACCTAGCACAAAAACACTCAGGTTTAACCACTTCCTTAGTCCTTCATTTCCTCATGAGTGTTCCCAGCTAACATAAAACTTCCATTAAATAAATGTGTATGCTTTTCTCTTGTTAATCTGGGACCTCCTCATTTAGAAGAGTAAAGGAAAAAAATATTTTTCCTCCCCTATGTAGGCATTCCCTAACTTCCTTCCCTCCTCAGGAACATTAGTGCCTGAATATCAACCCTCTTTACCCCATCCATTCTCTCCTGACTTTCCCTTTACAAAACACCATCTTTTCCTACCTGGATTTATTCAATTCTCTAAATTTCACTACTTCCCTTTTTTTCTAAAGCACCAAGCTTCATGCCATGAACTTAAGGGGCAATCAACGAGTACGTATGCTAAAGAGCAGAGTAGCTCATCGGCTGACAGGCTCAGAGACAGACTCCAACATTCTGGGGCTGACCTGATTCTGTAGTACATCTCAATAAATCATCTCTGCTGCCATGAATGCAAGTCTCTCAACCAAATGGAACTTCATCTTCCTTCTTATTGCCTTTTCTCTTGGGATTTCCAGAGAAGTCAACAAACAACAGTCAAATCCCAGTGTTGGTAGTAACAGCACGGATTCACTGTTATAAACTTTATGGGTCTAATTTCTTGGTGTCTTCAGAAAGCTTCACTTAGCCATTACATGTGCTGGATTTTATTTGTTCAATTTTTCATCCCTCTGTATCTTTTCATGGTTCACTGTGAGATGAACCATAGCAAATATTTTAATGTGCCAGTGAATTGGGGCTCAGCTATGTGACCTGTTTTCCCGGATATGTGAGTGGAAGTGAAACTGTCAATTCCCAACTATAAGTATCACATGCATCTGTTTGCCCCCTTTGACATTATGACATCATCTATGAGAAGAAAAAGTAACTCAAGTAACTACTGCCCTTAAAACAAAAGATCTCTGGAGTAGACTTGAACTCAGCCTGCAGCCTGGGAGAGAACCACACTAGCTGACAAGCAGAGCAACAAATAAGAAATAAGAAATTGTTATGTTAAGCCAATGAGATTTAGGGTTTGTTCATCACATTGCATTACTGCTATAGGAACCAGATTGATACACTGTGCTTGATGTATGTTTTCTAGATCTCTAGTTTATAAACCACTTGCTTATAAGCAGTATAAAAAGGACAGAATCCAGGGCAGCAGGGTGGTCAGTCAGTTGGGCATCTTAACTCTTGATTTTAGCTTAGGTCATGATCTGAGGGCTGTGTGATCAAGCCCCAAATTGGGCTCCATGCCCAGCAGGGAGTCTGCTTCTTTCCCTCTCTCCCTGTCCTCCTCTCTCTTGCACTCTCCCTCTCTCTAAAAATAAATAAATAAATACATCTTAAAAAAAAATAAAAGAAGGGCAGAATCCTGTTCGAAAAGCACATTTTCAATCTAATAAAAGTTTTAGAAATATTTCAAAAAGAAGTAGTCTGTATTTTACAATTCACTAGGATTTTTTGATACTTTGGATTGGTTACTGTTACTACTACTTACCAGGGTTGTATTGATCATTTTCTTCTACTAGTTGAAATGGCAGTTCTGTCTGTCATCTTTCTCTTCCTTGAATGCATTTATTCATAATCATTATTACAGCCTTTTTAATGTGGATGCACAGAGCTCAAATGATACCCATAAACTTCATCTACATTATGTCTTTAATGTTCAAGACAGGCTTTTAAGGATTTGTGAAGAGCCATAAAGAATATGATTAGCATTAAAAATATATGATGTATAGTAATGAATTGAACACAAAAAATTGCCTATATTTTGAGGCAAAGAAGGTATAAAACTAACTAAAAAGTACTCTAAGGTTAAAAAAAATGTTTAAAATCCTAATCCCTGGCATTATTAAATCTGTAGCTTTATCCTTTTCTTATTTTTAGTCTAATACCAATATAGATTCAGATTCCATATAAATTTAGAACTCAGGTAGCTTGGGGATTAAAGAGCAGATGGAAAACTCAGAGTCCAAAATTGGAATCCTTATTCAGCTACCAATTTACTGTATAATACTTAAATACTGTTCTTTCATCTCTACAATGGAGTTGATTTGGCAAAACATTCCAGTCAGCAATGTTTAAGATATTTTGGAGACAACCTATAAAGAGTGTTTTTAGCTTTCTCAGAGAGAGCTGAAAACTTCTCCAAGTACAGAATATCAAACTCTTTAGTTCAATTTAATTTATGACTTAAACAACAAAAACAGAAAAAACTGAACGGTTGTTTTGATTTGATGTAGTAAATCTTAGTAGGAACAACCCAAATTTTAGAAAGAGTCATGAATTTCCCCTAAATTCAAGGCTGAATAATATTTGATTATCCACTCAACCTTGGTTTCTTCATCTGGAACATGTAACAAAAGTGCTAGAGGATTTTTGTGAAAATGGAAGTAGAAGAAGTATATGTACATCATATAAAAGCAGCATCCTAATCAGAAGCCAACAAATGAAAACTATTATTAATAGTGGAGTGGACTCACAGGGCAACAATAAAGGGTCCAAAATTTGAATAAAGCTCAGGTGTCATAAGAAATGGAACTACTTAAAGAGGTAAATAATAGGGTTTCTGTGACTCGTGGGATTGATTATTCTCACATAATTCCTGAGGTACCTTTGTGACAGCCAGGGAACAGGACAGCAGACAGACAGGGGGCCCTTACTTGAAACACCTTCTTAAACAATCAAGAAGAACAAAAATAAATAAAACACAGGTCTCCAATTCTAAACGCTTTACAAATATTAACAGCATCACAAACTACTTACCAGGATATCTTTCCCTTCCAACAATCACCTTATTCAACCACATGCTCCAAGCTCAGTTCTACCTGAGTCTCACTGCTAAACTGAAAGAACGGCAATCTTTCTCAGAATACTAATAATCATAACCACCAATTCTGAGCACATACTCTGTACCATACTACCTATCTGACATAGTTTTAGATCTCCCAGCCATGCTAAGGGAAGGCTGGAATTCGTATTTTAAAGTGACGAAATGGGGCATTAGGAGGGTGAAGTTTCCCCAGTTTCAAAAACAGCAAATAAGAAACAGAGCAGGGATAAAAATCCAAGTTTGTCTGATTCCCAAGTTCATACTTATTCCATGAAGCTTTGACTTTAATGGTAAAGTCACGGCATACTAGAGTTTGGAGTTGGAAGGAAGCTGAAACATTGTCTAATCCAAGCCTGCTTTTTATAGATGAGGAAATTGAATTCCAGATCAGAATAACCAAGTGACTTATTCAAGTTCACAAAACAGGAAGAGGCAAAATCAAGGACAGAATTTTTTCCACATTATCCTTCAGTTAAATTCTACTATTTTATATATATGTTATATATATAATACATATTGTATATCTCCTTATATATTAGCAAGTCAAATCATGCTGTTTCCATGACTCCCAGGTATCAGGACAGCCTAACCACCCCCCACCTCACACACTCACTCACACACACACACCCCAAATGTGGAAATGATTGAACTCTGCTACTTCCAGGTTATACCACTGAAACCTTGTGAAGAAAGCCAAAAGTTGGCTATAAAATTTTTCATACAATACTGCTATGAGTATTTTTTGAAAAACTGAAATTACTTATTCAGTGGATTGTGACAAAATTTCAGGCCAGTTTTCATAAACTCCTGCTTGGAAGACAGAAGGATGAGCTTAATGAGGTGCAAAGAGTCAATCTATACTTTTCATCTCAAATACATGTTATTGTAAGGAAGCAGAGAGCCGAGTGGGTGGCAGGCACATTGTTTAAGGGAAAAGATCCAGCTACCACCAGTTTTTCTTTATCACACAGGAAGTCAGATTGCATGGGTTTCACTTAGCGTAATGATCCTAGTGACTGTTCCCATTCACAATCACCTTTTGCAGACTGAAGCATGGTTTTTTACATCACGCGGACTGCTTTCATTTGCCAACATAACTCCAAGGTTGTGTTCTCAGGCAAGGAGCCAACACAGAGGGTTGGGGTTTTTTGTTTTGTTTTGTTTTTTTGTTGTTGTAGTTTTTGTTATCATAGTGTTCTGGATATATCATTTTGCAAAGTAAGAACCAAGGTCAAAAGCATTACCTCCATGCTGGGCCATAACAAAACACATTTTGAAGGTTGCTTGAGCCTGACTTCATAACTTTCAATGTTGATATCCATGAGGCATATTCGTCATTCTTCTGCTATGTCCAATTCAACCTTTTCAGGAACTTTTGCACATGAGTATTCCATTTCATTTTGTTCTGTTTCATTTTATTTGCTAGTTGCTATGGATTAAATGTTTGTGTTACTCCCCATATCCTTCCAAATGTATATGTTGAAGCCCTAACCCCCAATGTGATGGTATTTAGAGGTGGGGTCTTTGGGAGATGACTAAGGTGAGACCCTCATGATGTGATTAATGTCCTTATAAAAAGAGGAAGAGACAAGAGACCTCATTCTGTCTCCCCATGAGCACACACTGAAAAAAAGGCCACATAAGGACAAAGCAAGAAAGCATCCATCTGTACCAGGAAGAGAGCTCTCACCAGACACTGAATCTGCCAGCACCTTGATCTTGAACTTCCTGCCTCCAGAACAGTGAGATATAAATTTCTGTTGTTTAAACTGCCCAATCTGTGGTATTTTATTATAGCAACCTGACCAGACAAAGGTCTATGCAAAAGACAGAATTAAAAAGGTTTCCAAATTCCAGATTATTACTGAGTATAATTTTTAAAGATTAGGAAATAATTTCCAGGTGTGGAGAGTCCCATGGAATATTTTAACCCTTCTAAAGATATGAGTGCCATTATTCCATGAATAACAATGTGGGATCCTGAGAGTCTGTTTGCCCTGGCTTGTGGCCATGGTTAAATGATGCAGAGTGTATAGGGAGTTCTGAAGAGGTTCAGACACAGTTTTCAGGTCACAAGACAGCTTCAAGAAGGCTCAATTAAGTAGGTTCTTTAAATGAAGGCTACAAATGAAAAGGAGCAAGACTTCTGCTTTTGAATGATATTTCAAAACGCATTTTTCCCCCAACAGGATAAGCACATCACCATGAATTCTAGACTCTAAGACCCAAACACTGAGCGAATTAAAACAAAGGAAACATGAAAAAGCAGCTCCGATGGTAAGGTCTCCATGCACCTTCAAATGAATTTGTTCTGAATAATACATCAAGTATCTAAGAACTCACATCTTAACCTATTTCTTTAAAATATACATTGTAAAGTGCAAAGCATCAAGAAAACCAGTGATGTTCCCCAATATTTTAAGAGGATGGTTATTAAAAAGAAGTTTCAAAAATCTTGGATGAGTACAGAAGAGAATTCCTGAACTCTTCGTTGAGTATCACATAAACTTTCTTGCTTTCAGATCTCTGCAGTTCAAAGACATCAGCCTGTGCCAGGAGTACCATGGCTGAGATAGACACAGAGTACCTCTGAGAGAATTATACCAAGAAGTATGTAAAGGAAGGAACAAGGGCACCATTAATTGACAGACTACGAGCCCTAAAATATACACAGAGAGCCCCAACAACCTCTTCTAAACAATGTTAAAGACATATCCTGTAATGTCACTGTGGATATTTGGAAATAGCTCTTTGATGCTTGAAAGAAGATACTTTCTGGTCTTAAAAGAATCAAAGACTTTTATGAATTCTAAAATGGAAAATGGTAGCTCAGAATACAAAATGCTAAAGTGACTTTAGTCCCTGATTTGACAGAGATTTATAAAGCTTCATAAAATGGTCTGGATATCCAGGAATATATGTGCCTAAGGAAATAAGCAATATCAAGTGAAATTATTTTTAACATTACAAGAAGATTAATATCCAATAAAGATGTAGACATAAGCAAGAGCCCCTTTCTAGGGTACCTTCAGAAGATGTGCATCTTAAAAATTTTTCTTAAGAAGTCCTTTACCTGTCAGCATATCCTCACTTCACAGAGTGCTCCTTATATGGTCCTGGTCCCCTATTTTTTATTATAGTCATCCAAGGGTAAAATTAGACCATGAGCTCCTTGAGTGAACAGAATCGTTCTTAGCTCTCTCTCCCTAGTGCTAACTAATGCCCTAGCACATTATATATAGTCAGTTAATACTTGCTAAACCTTAAAAATTACTCTCCCACATGTCAAAGTTTGTGAAAAATATCAAAAGATCCTTTGATTTTATTCTCACACTATCAAAGGTAATCACAAGTTGAGTCTACAGAGCTCATGAAATGGGTAATATCATGAAAGGGGTCAAGATTCCTACTTAGGCACCTATAATTTCTTCCCAAGAATGGTTGAATGTTCCAAAATATTTATGTGTTTTTGAACGTCAAGTGACTAATTAGAGGCAATTATACATGAGGACATCTGTGTACAGTAATTCCCAGAAACACAATCTTTATCACACTCTTTCCATATGGAACTAAGTACCTGGAGAGAGATAGCAGAGATGACAATGACTCCCAGGTACCATGAAAACACTTCCCTGTGATACAGGTAATTTCCCAGGGCCTCTATCAAATCACAACCCATAGATGCCCAAGCTGGCCTCCTACCTCCTCAGGAAATGGACCTTTCTGTTGCTGATCTATGGAATATAGTGGAAAATGAAACAGGACCAAAGCAATAGAAACAGATGCAAAGAATATATTTCTAACCTATAAATTGTCAAAACTTTCTCCTACTTCTCCTTATCCTCCTGGTTAGATAAAATAATAACTCTTAACATCCCTTTAGGGCCGGAAATTTAGTAAATACTCTCATCTATACCATTTCATATGACCTTCACAACAATCTTGGGAGGTAAATAGGGCAGCATTATTTCCATTTCAAATGAAAAATGGTATCTCAGGGAAAGAAGAGGAATTAACCCAATGGCAAATTCTGATTGCATAGCCAGTGTCCCTGTCACTATATCATTTGTTGTCACTGCAGTTGGTCTTTGGGCACCTCACTTGCTTCAGCCCGGCTACCTAGCCAAGCCATTTGTTATTCAAAGGATGAAATGAGCACCAACATATGGTCCCTGAAATGGGAAAATATAGTTAATGGGAGATGTATTAAAGAGCTAAAAAAAAAGTTGTTTAATAATTATAACTACAAAATAAATAAAAATACTATAGGAATCCTCAGCAAATTCTCCAATAATAATCACCAAATCAATGTCAACAAAAGAAATGCACATAATTCAATTCTTCAACCACCACCAGGACCAGGCCAGAGAAAAACAAGGATCTTCCAATGTCATCTTTCTTTCTCCCTGAAATCTATTCTGAGCACCCTTTAAACTAAATCAAGATCCCAGTTCCTCCTAGACATGCTCCATCTTCCCCATACCACTTGTCCCTCAGACTGACAGTCAAGTCTACAATATTTTCCAGCTCCACAGCCCAACTAGAAGAAGTCTATCTCAGAGATAGACTTGAGACTCTGTCTAAGAGGATGAAGTCCAAGATGAAAATATGGCAACCATTCACCATAATGATGAGGTGAATGTCATTTCAACTTCCTGGTGACTATAAGAATGCAGGTTATCTGACTCACAATCAGAGGCCTGCAATTTGTTAATGTTATCAATTGCACATGGCACACCTATCTGTCTGCACTTGGAAAAAGGGAGGAAGAGATTTGTTCCAAGCAGGAGGAAGCCTTAGGAATAAACACTCCAATCTGCTATTGGCTAAGCCCAATGGGACTGCAAGAGCTAAAGGAGCTTTGCTGACACTGTACACACAAATCAGCTTCCAAGCACCAAGGAAAGAAAGTGGAGATGGGAGAGAATAAATATAGATGGGCAAACAAAAACTGACCAACACTTATATCTTTGAAAATAAACTTCCAGAAGACATCATATTTATTGGTGAAAACCTGAAAACTTTTCTTACAAGATTGAGGATGACCACTAACATGAATTCTATTAACTAGTAGAGGTCTTAACAGGACAAGGAAAGATAATGATTAGAAAATTAAAAAAAAAAGAAACTTACTATTATTAACAGTGAAATGAATGTGTATATTTAAAAATCTACACATAAATTACTGAAGTCAGTAAGTAAGGAGCATGGCAGTTAATGTCAGGTCAATACACAGAAAATCAATCATATTTCTGTGTACCAGCAATAAATAAAAAATAAGATATATTTTTAAATATATAACATCTATAATAGCATAAAAATACAAAATACTTAAGAATAAATCTACTGAAAGATGTGCAATAACTCTATGCAGATAATTATAAAACCTTACTGACAGACATTGAAGAAGAACAAAATAAATGGAAGGGTACACAATGTACATAGGTCAAAGACCTGATATTGAAATATGTTCTTTCTCTTAAATTGTAATATATAGATTTAATCCAACCCAAATAAAATCACAACTGATTTTTTTTGGAATTTGATCAGATGATTCTAAAACTTGTGTAACAATTGAAGAAGCTAAGAATTGCTGTTATTAGAAAAGAACAAGTCTATCAGAATATCAACACATCAAAATTTTAGGCCCAAGAATATTTGTTGACCCAAGAATATACATATATAAATGGAAGAGAATTTAGAGCTCAGATACCAACCCAGACAAATATGGCCACTCCATTTATGATTTTTTGCAGGGTAAGGGAAAAGAGCCACTTTTCATTAAGTGACACTAGGTCACCTGAGCATTCACAGGGAAAACTAAACAACCTTACTTGACACCTTTCATAAACATCATTTCAAGTTGCATCTTAGGCTAGATTCTCCAGGATATGAAGATTTGTGTGCAACAGGTTTATTGGGGCATGTTCTCAAGATCAACACTTATATGGGAGTAAAGAAGAGGATTAGTCCAAGTGAAGACTGAACTGCAATGCAGCTGTAGCAAAGGCATCTACCAATCACATGAGTTGCTCCAAGTTGAATTGACCCTTCAAAATTGCCCACAATTTAAGCAAAGGGGCCAAACCTTTATACCATCCATTTAGCAGACATCTCCCTTTGGAAGGGAGAGAACTTTGGGTAAGGCAGCTTTTTGGGGAGGGGGGGGTCAGGGTGATATCCAAAAAAGACTTCAGCATCCTCCTGGAAGAAGGTCCTAAAGGAAGAATGGATAGGGGAAAGGGAATGGATAGGGGAATGGATAGGGGAAAGGGACAGGGGATAGGTGACATAGGTCAGGATCCACAGCAAGGTGCAATGTAGATCTCAATATAAGTTGTAAAATTATAAAGCTTCCAGAAGATAATGTCAGAGAATACTTTTATGAGGTCAATATAGGAGAAGTCTTCTAAACAGAAGCCCAAAAGCACTAAACAAAAAGAGGGAAACTAACAAATTCGGCTACATCAAAAGGAACCATTAAGAGAATAAAAAGACCAGCCATAACACAGGAGAAAATATTTGCAACATATATAACAAAAAAAATTTTCTATAGTTTCTATAAGTCAATTAAAAAATGAGCAACTAAGTAGAAAAATAAGAAACATATGAAAGATGTGAATGGGGGGATTCTATTCAAATTACCATTTAAACTGGTACGTGAATCATTAATCAAATGCAAATTAAAACCACAATGATACCACTACAACCTACAAGAATAGCCAAAATGAAAAGGATTGACAATTCCAAAGACTGAGAAGATATGGAACAAATGAATTTCTCATATACTGCTGGTAAAACCAGAGTGGAAGTGGAAAACAACTTGGCAATATCTACTAAAGTGAATGTACACAAGAACCATGATGCAGCAATTTCTCTCCAAGGTATATATATTCTCTACATTCTATTTTAAACTACATCAAAATTCGTGGTTACGTAGAAAGATATAAAAGAGACTTCTTCCAACATAAAAATTTCCAGTGTGGGGCACAGAGACCGATGATTTGAAAAAGCAACATTCACCATCACTTCACCAACATTCAACATCACTCTTTAAGATGTACAGACAAGGGGCGCCTGGGTGGCTCAGTGGGTTAAAGCCTCTGCCTTCAGCTCAGATCATGATCCCAGGGTCCTGGAATCGAGCCCCATGTCGGGCTTTCTGCTCAGCGGGGAGCCTGCTTCCCTTCCTCTCTCTCTGCCTGCCTCTCTGCCTACTTGTGATCTCCAGGTAAATAAATAAAATCTTTAAAAAAAAAAGATGTACAGACAAGCAAAAGTCTCTGTAGTTTCAGATGTGGTGGAGAGCATCTCAGGTACAGGCTTAACCTGAGAGAATCACACCTCAAGAATCCAGTGATAAAAACAAATTGTAAGTCTGTGACCAAAGGAGCAGGTGTGGAATCCTTCGATTCTGATAAGTGCAAAGATTTGTTAATTACAGCATTGTTCATTCTTCAGGTAGCTTTCTTGTTAACTAAGATGGGTCTTGCCCCTTAAATCTAAATACAGTTCTGTTCCTAAAAATTTAGGATCAGAAACAGGGTGGACATAAGGCATGATCACATACTAGCACATATCAATAGGTGATGCTACCAAACCTAACTGCAAAGAACACAACGATCTGAAATTCTGCTAAACACATTTAAACAAAGAAATGGGTGAATAGTACAACCTGATGTGTGCCCAACCCTGGTTAAAGGCTACAAAGTAAATTAAGTTCTATTAATAACATTTTGGCATCAGCAACGCAAGCAGCTGCAATTCTCAAGTATTTTGGACAGGGGCTGGAATGTATCTGGGTATCACTGAAATCACCACTGTATCTGTACTTCACTGAACCTCCGTAGCCACTGTCTGTAAACCACACCATTATTTCATGTACCACTAGGAAAAGGGGTAGGAGGTGAGTGCTACCAGTTAAACAGTAACAGGCCATCCAGTGTCCAAGCTATCTCAGTTGAGAGATGATAAAATGCAGGGGAATATGTGTGTCTTAGAATCAATGAAACTTGGTAAGTTCCCCAGTATGCCAGATTTGAATCTGTCCCCTATCCCCTCCCAAGAACTGGGAATTCTATTTGCCATTCCACAAAACAAGAATTTGGCTGGATCTGTTTCTATGAAATCACTACTGTTAATTTCTGTATTGCTTTTTCCCTGAAGAAACTTATCTCTCTGTCTTTCTTTTCTTTTTTTTTTTTTTTATTCCTCGTGATCTCAAGTATTTTAAACTCCCTTATGGATATCACATTGCACTCTTTAAATGAAAAGGGTGTTCTGTGAGAACAATAAAATAGATAATACATGTGTCACTTTAAATATTTTAACCTCTTTAAATAGTTTTGAGAAAAGTTTTTTAAATAGCTGTAAGAACAGTAAGAGTATAGATAATATATTAATTTTGAGTGTGATAAACCAGCTGTAATTCAGAACTATGGATTGCTCCTTAGAACCCTCTCTGAATCCTCAGAAGTATCATATGCAGAGCTTAAAAGTGCAAAACACAAAATTCACTCTATTGAGGATGTCCACATGATTGATTTCACCCAATTCAAATTTTATGACTGCTGGGTGACCAAAGTATCATTATTAAGTACTTAAAAAACAAGATTCAGTATTCATTAGTTGTCTTATATTGCATGTGTGCTATGGTCTCTGTGACTATTACTTTGTAAGGAAAAAAACAGTATGATAAAGATAAGGAACAAAAAAAGAAAGGGAGACAAAGAGAAGAAGCAGAAAGGAGAAAAAGAAAAAGGAAAGGGGGAAAAAAGAAAGTAGAAGAAAATAAGACAGAAAAGAGAAAACATTATTTTGGTGGAATAATTTACAGATTTTCCTAGAACTTTGATTTCCTAGGACTTACAATTCTACTTTTATGTAACAAAAGAACTTTACAGTTTATATACCTGAAACCTCCTCAAGATTGCTGTCTTCTTGTCTGTGTCTGCCCAGCCTCAGCACTATCCACACAGCAGCGGCTGGGCTCATTTGTGATGACTCATTAATAAGTTCATACATTTTCTGTTAGGCTTATATCTTATTTATGAAAAATCTGTTAAATGTTCGTTTTAGTCATTATTGAGGGTTATTTGTTGGGTGATTTTTTTAAATATTCATGAACAATTTTTGTTTTCAAAAATAAGAATAAAATAGTAAGCCAGGCAGAGAACATTTGAAGAAAGGAGAGACAAGAAAAAAAGGAAATGAGCTTTGAACTAAATGAGGAGTGGAGGAAATATAAAGGAATTAATTCTCGCTATATGCAAAGAAAAGTATCAAGTCAAATTTTGGTGGCTTTATTCTGAAAAGGAGCTCAGTATAAGCTGACAAGGAAACCAGAGAAATGAAAGGTGCTTAGGAAAATAAATAAGATGAAGAAAATTTAAAAAAAAAACTAATATTGGGTGAAATTGATATTAGAATAATTTTTAAAATCTAAGAATTCCAGAGCTGGGTGGGATCAGGTCATTGATCAAACATTCCATCTTTAGGAAAGGAAAAAACTGGTCACTATCCCAGGTGGCACCAGACACTCTGCAACTGGGGATTTGTGGCCCCTATGTCAGCAGTGCCCCTGAGGAACTGAGAAGCATCTGGATCAGAGTTTCCCAGATGTTACTGTGTGTGTACAAACCATGGAGGTATTTTCAAAATGCAGATTCTGATTCAGTAGGTCTGAGATGGAGCCTGAGGCTGCTGGTCCATGGACTCTGCTTTAAGTAGTAAAGTCCATGACAGTGTTTCTCAGAGTGTGGCCCAAGGACTTATGAGTTAGAATAATCATGGTGCTTGTTAAAAATCTATATTCCTGAGCTCTACCACAAGCCTGTAGAAATGCTGAAGCAATGAACAACTATACTCCAAATTTTCTTTAAATACCATGTATTTACATTAAAAGCACTAAGGCACATAACCTAACATCTAAATATATTTTCATTCCTCTATTTTAGCCTGTCACTTATTTCCCTTTTATTTATTTACTTTTTTCGAGGGGTCATTTTTTACTTTGAGCCATCTCCTTGAAAATTTAAAGCTAAAAAATGAATGATAATAACATAAATAAAAAAAATACCCTCTCCCTTGTCAGTTGATGACTTAAGTCCTTATACCTCTTCCCCTATCCCATCCTTGCCACTATTCTAATTTTTCAGAAACAGGTCACCAGATTTTCTGTCTGAGAATGCACTATCCCCAGGGATGGTGATTCAGACTGAAATTCCAGGTACCAAAATCCGAAATTCACCACACTGGATTTCATTTCCCTGAATCACTAATATGCATTTTATCTTAGTATCTTGAAACACCATAAATCTTACTGCCCCCTAAAACCAGAGTACTCCTTCCAACCCTTTCTGCTCCTTATTTTTGCCAGCATTTTTCTTACTGTTGTTAATATCATTTTTAGCCAACACTGGATTTTTGCTATGTGCCAAGCATAGTGCTGAAACACTTTTATACATTGTCTCAATCCTTGCCCCACAATGAAAAAAATACAATCTAGTCCATTTTATAGATAAAGAAATGGTAAGAAAATTAATTAGCTTAATCAAAGCTTATATAGCTAGTAGTAGATGGATGAATCTGAATTTGAACTCAGATCTATTTGACCCCAAGACATCAACTAGTCATCTTGTCATCATCATTGTATTTGCCAGCATTACTTACTCTAACACTGAATTAAATTTCTTAAAGCATTGATTTTTTTTTAATTCCATTTGACAGCATTGTTTGTTTTTAGAAGCTTATCACTCTGGTCTCAGCAGCCATCTAACTAAGTGCTATTATTCCTATCCATTTCTACTAATATGTTATAGTTAAATGAAGGTTACTAAAAATAAAAGCCCTCATCTCTTCCCGCATTGATGCGTAGCTGAGACAGGCATTTTCATACTAATTTGTTCAAATTGGGAGTGCAGCAGACACTGTAATGTGTTTCAGTTTTCAGTATTTCCAAAAATAATGAGAAAGAGTGATGCAATATTGTCACTGTTTCAAGGAGAGAAAATAGTGTATAGGTCTGCTGGTGTGTGCATAATGTTTAACATTAACCCACAACCTGATAAGTTGGTCTTGAATAGTTCTCCAAATGAACTCTTGCATTAAATAGATGTTTGAACTCTTCAGGTGATTTTTATTAGTACTCACCAAGCAAACATGAGATCTTTACGTTTCTGAGATTGCCAGCTCTGATTACAGATGGAAGCTACACAGCTTCTTTGACCAAATTGCATCTTGGCAGTTACAGCTGTGATCCACTTCCCAATGATTATTTCAAAACCCATTAAAATGAAGAAAATCAAAAGGATGATGTTCATTTGAGACTGTAGAAACAAAATCATTTCTTGCTCATAGATACACTGACACTATGTTTACAAAGACAACTATACAGTAATAAGACTCATGCATTGAACAAAAGATATTATATTTCTCAAATAAATGCTAACTTTGTTCATGAAATCATAGTTCTTCCATCTATATTTTCTTGTTATTAGTTGAAAATGTAACTAGTAGCCAACAAAGGATCTGTCAAGCTTTTAGTTTCCCTTCAGTAGAGAACTAGATTTACCAGTTTGTGTTTTATATTTGCCTTTGAAATATTTTTTCCATCTTTCAAGGTAAATTCTTCATAGATACATTAAAAGATATAAAGGCTATTTGCCACTCTTTCAAGAACAGATAAAAGGCTATGGCTAGCTAATTAATGAAACATCATTCTTTTAAAAACTATTTCCACACTGTTGAACATTTAAAGAAGAAAATTCAGAAATTAAATATTTCTGGAGCTGGGCCCTTGGTATCCATAACAGCAATAGAATAAAACAAAGACAAAAAATATTCACTTATAACTTGATTACTAGTTTTTACTAATTTTTTTTTACTGTGACCTGGATCAAATAAGTTCATGTGTTTTTATTTACATATTTTATAAAATAATTCCAAGACTTTCCAACAAATTACAAATTAAGAAGACATGAAAACACATAATTTAAAACATGATGCTTAAAAAATATACTCAGAGATAAAAATCTTAGACTGCAGTATCCCCCAAACAGTGTGTAGTGAATGAGAAAGAATTAGAAGTATGTTTTAGCAACTATAAAATTCTCTTGAACGTGAAAACCTAATGTGATTTTCCTTCAACATGAAAATAAATGACTTACTTTCTAGGTTGAAAGGAAACAAGGAGTTACAAAAAGACATTAAGAACTATACCCACATATGTCTTATGTGGAATGTGCTATCTATAAAGTTTGGATGCAGACATTTCTTAAAGTAATAAAAGTTGATCAGAAACAAACTAAAAATCAATAACCTCAGCATGTGGGCAGTTTCTCCCGGTGGGTTTAGATTAGAGATATGAGAATTTACAACCATGAAGTTGCTGGAATTTAACCCAATGTTCTTTTATTCCATCTATATGATACAAAACTTTGGGATAAAAAGTGATAAATTTGGGGGACAAGATGGCGGGGAACTAAGAGGAGGCTCTGGTTCAACCTGTCCCCTAAAGTGAGCTGATTACCTACCAAGGAACTCCGATCACTCATGAAATCAGCCTGAGATCAAAATTCTACTCGTAAGGATCTCTATGGGGGCAGAAGATGCCAGTGGGCAGGTAAAGTGGAGCGGGAACACCGGACTGGTATCAGAAGATAAACAAAAGGGGGAGGGAGCCACCAGAGGAGACGCATTGGGAAGTAATACCCCAATACGAGAGTGCCCTATGACTGGGTACCAGCATTAACTTGAAGACTGATAAAAAGCTCTCAAAAAGAGAAAAGATCGCAGGGTGAAATTGTGGGAATTGGAACTGTTAGGGACAGGGGCTTAAGTCCCCCACGGAGGGCAGACACCCCTGGTGCTGAGCCAGAGAGAGTGGGGTGGAGAAACCAGGTCTTGGTCTCTGAGCCGGGAGGAGACCTTCTAAGAGCGCTTGGCCTGTGGCAGGGGCTGGGACCCTCCTGGAGCAGAAACAGACTTCTGCAGTCCCCACGTGTGTGCCACGCCGCACTAGCAGAGCCTGAGACACACTCCACCCCCTCCCCTGAGAGAGGCGCGCGGGCGCCAGCCAGCGGGGCTCTCTAGGACCCAGAAAGTCTGATCACTCTCAGCTCGGGCCAGCAGGAAAATCTGTGTGCCTTCCCTGCTTGGAAATTCTCTGGCGGTCTGGAGCTGCCCAGACCGCTGCTTGTGGATTTGAGTACAAGCAGGACACACAGGTGTCCCCAGAGATCGCGGCTGGGAACCTGCTCTGCAGCACCCAGAGGGGAACGGACTGGGGCTTCTCTCTGGGAGGGAGGTCTGGATGTAGTCTGGTTTCCTCTAAACCTCCAGGAACCATCGGGAGCTGCCAAGGGGAGAGAAAACAAAGGAACAGACATAAAAACCTCCAGAGAACAAAAGCCTAAAGGCCCAGTTTCCTCAGAGCCCTCCCCCTGGAGGGGGGCCGGAGGACTTAACTCAGGAAACACCGCCTGAAAACCCACGTGGCAGGCCCCTCCCCCAGAAAGCCAACCCGCCTAGAAGACAACAATCACTACTACTTCATAGATACGTTTAATTCTTAATTCGTTCCCACTATTCTGGTACATTTTTAAATTTTTTTTAATCTTTTTTATTTTGTTATATAGATTTTTTTAGCCTATTTACCATCACAGTGAGATGTCCAGTACATCAAATTCCATAATAACCTTTTAACCTGAACTTTTTGATACATATACCCATGTTTTCCTTTTGCTTTTCTATTTTTTATATATTTTTTTTAATTTCACTTTAGTTTAGATCATTCTTTTCTTTACTTTTATTTACTAATATTCATATAGAGTTAAAATTCAAGGTAATCCCCTTTCCCCAATCAATGCTACCCCTATAGGTAAACCAATTTTTAATCCCCTGATATCTGAGGAAAGTTGTATCCTTTAAAAAAGATATCAAGATACACCCAGAAAGAAGCAAAATAACCTTCCTCACCCACACTGATAATTTACAACCACTCTCCCATCTTTTTCTCCTACCAGTATTTTTGTATACTTGTGTTTGTCCTGGTAGTCTATAAATCTTATACGTAGGGTTCTTTTTGACGAGGTTGGGTTTTTTTTGTTTGTCTGTTTGTTTCTTTGTTTTCCTTCTACATATATATGTACATTTTTTTTCTTCTCTTATCATATACTTTTATCAGTCTTTTTTGTTTGTCTGTATTTGTTTGTATACTTCACAAACCTTACCTTGGGGCTCATTTGGGCTGAGCCTTCTCTTTTATCCTTCTTTCTTTTTCCTCTCTCTCTCTC
>PISX010030679.1:0-18438 GCA_004024625.1 Mellivora capensis | reverse complement strand
AAAAAAAAAAAAAGATAATAGTGCTATTAAAATGACAAAAGTTTGACGGGGAAGGGCCTAATACTTCTCCACTCACCAAAGTATAGGTTTGTATGCAAGGCATCATTTATTTTTCTTTTAAAATCTTCCTGATTGTTTCATTCTCTGATTCCTTTTCTACCACCTTCTCTTGAATAAACACTTTGATATTCCAGGGTACGGTGAACAAAAAGAATTCTAGGCCTTGTCCCTAGCTTTTGTTTCCTGAATATTCCTCCTCATACCCTCTCCTCTCCAACCCTGCACTGTAATTTTAGCTTGTTCTACCTTAGCAACAGGTTTCTGATTACCCGGTCACTTCCCCTGCCTATCACCTAGCAATGCTTTCCAGGCTTATCTCAACAATTCTAATGCTCATTTCACACCCTTAATCCCTAAATTTCTTGGTATTCTTAGTTTCCCAATTCTTTATGCCAAAAAGGTTGACATAAAGTTTGCCTCATCATGATAAGTGGGAGGAAAAGGGAGGGGTCCCATGCATGAAGGAATGTAAGAGATTGCCACAGCTAATGTGGAAGCAGAAAGGCCCTGTGTTGTAAAGTAATACCATGGCTTAATTCTCATATTTCATTTTTTTTTCAGGGCCGTGCACATTTTTATTTCCATTTTGTGTAATCAGTGGTGCCTCTGGTTAAAGGTCCTCCAGAGGATTCCTATTGCACTTAGAACGAAACTGAAATTTCTTATAGTGGCCTACAAGGACAAATGTGCTCTGGTCCTCACCTAATCCCCATCTCATGTCTCTATGTTCTCTTCAAAATGTAGATCCAAATCTTCTCTTATTTCTAGACATTTCTCTTGGATTCTAATTTTAAGTATTTCTTCTGTTTTAATATTTTGTTTTTATTCTTCAGGGACCTCCCTATTATCCATATGTTGGATCTTCTCTGTATATCTTCTATGTAGATCACTTTGAATCAACTTTAAATAAGTAGGTATCATTTCAACTCATACATGTACTGTGTGCCTTTTATGCTAGTGTGTTCCTCTGTTAGGGATCCAGAAAACAAAGAATCAAACTTGTTGCATTTTGCTTTTTACGGCCAGTAATCTCTATATAGAGGCAACTTGCAGGAAAAAATACCTTGATAAAAAGCAAGGTTATTAATATATGACTAACTACTAAAACCGGGGTAAAGATATCAGATGACATAGGATGGAATTATGTAGTGAATCACAAAACTAAGAAGGCTGCTTCTAAAATCCAGCCTTAATAAGCTCCCATGTGGAGATCCTGTCTTCTCCATTTGTTTATCAATGCTTATAATTCATCTTTATTTCAACACTGCTGACGTATTTATACCTCACGTTTTTTCATTTTTGTGCTGCTTTACAAGTTTCCCTCTGGCAGGTATCTGGTGCTTTTTTTGTGTTCCCTCAGAATCTTGTACGAACTTCTGTTGTAACATTAACTACTTGGGTTGTCCAGAGCAGGGGCTCTAATATCTGATAGACCTGGGGCAGGATCTCAGCTCCACTACTCACTAGCTTTGTTGACCTCAACCAACTTGCCTAGCCTATAGCTTAATTTACTTCATGTGTCAAAGGGGAGAAGAATAAGAATAGACTGTCCTAAACATTAAACTCGGTAATGCATGTAAAGTGGGTTGTACAGTGTTTGGAACCCACTAAAGTCCACTTATCTTTACAGGCACCTCTCTGTCTCCTTTACGGTACCGTGGTCTCCATGAAGATAGGAACATAGTCCCAGTACATTTGCAGAGTGTATTTGCAGCCCTATATAATTGTCCTTTTTCTTGACCACGGTCATATGTCATGTTGGTTCACTATTTAGAAGACTCTTTTACAGAGAAAAGAAGATCCCCAAAGAGCCTCTCTTGTGCTCATCTGGTAGGGTATGCTTAGGAATGATAATTATAGATACTCATTCACCCTACCTGTGGTCTAGGAAACTCTATTGATGGATTTCCTCAGATTTCTTGTGTCCATGAATTTTTCTGGTCACTTTCCCTATTGAAGACATGACTGTACTTTTTTTGGGATGGCTAATCATTTTTCTTTTCAATTCACCTATAAAACCTTATTCCAGAGTACACTGTCTGCAGCTAAAGTTGTTTTGCATTTAGCAACTCTGAGAAATAGAAACATGCAATTATAGAACATACTCTCCCCTTTCCTGTAGTTACTCCAATGTTGGTTTTCCCATGAAGCTTATTAAGAGTTTAAAGGGAGAAAAACAACCTGGTTCTCTTTCCCTTTGACTTACTGCAGTAATTAAAATAGTGCCTTTAAAAGTAATGTATGGCTGCATTTATAGAAATATAGGTATAATAATGGATACACTGGTTGTATATATGGATGAAAAGTGTGAAGAATATATCTCAAAAAAATTAATGGTGGTAACCACTGGGTGGTGATATTATCAGTGTTTATTTTTTCTTTGTACTTTTCAACATAAATCTTTGTAGGGTTGTGTTCTTTTCTGATCTCACTTTAGCTGTGGTAATTTTCTCAGAGACTGCTAATTGTCTTCAAAGTCCCTTTCTCATTCTTCTTTAGTAATAGAATTTTTAGCTGAGGACAGGGATGCCCAGAATAAACACTACACTTTACAGTCTCTCTTGAAATGAGGTTTGAGCCATGTGTCTACCTTCTGGTTGATGGGATGTCCTTAGAAATGTCATGTGCAGGGTGCCTGGGTGGCTCAGTTGGTTGAGCGACTGCCTTCGGCTCAGGTCATGATCCCAGAGTCCCGGGATCGAGTCCCGCATCAGGCTCCCAGCTCCATGGGGAGTCTGTTTCTCCCTCTGACCTTCTCTCCTCTCATGTTCTCTCTCACTCTCTCTCTCAAATAAATAAATAAAATCTTCAGAAATGTCATGTGCAACTTGGGGAAGAGTCCTTGAATGGAAGGTGTGCATTTCCCCCCCTTTCTTTCTCCTCCTTACTGACTAAGCAGAGATAAGAGCTAGAAGTTGAGCTGTCCTTTTGGATCATGAAGACAAAGGTCACACTCTCAGGGTTGCAAGCTGGAAAGCTGGAAGAAGCCATGACAACTTTGTAGACCTTGCCATGCCAGTTGTAGGCCTCTCCTGTCTGGATGTTTTACAGGACAGCAACACGGATATTTAAGCCAATATTCATTTCAATTTCATGGGAGAGCCAAATCAAGTCTCAATTGACAAGCAATTAGTGTCTCATTCCTGTTGTGCTTTGCCTCAAAGGTGAAGAATTTATACTACGCACTCTTCCCTGGACACACATGACATGATTTCTGTAAGTGAACTCTTAAGCTTTGAGTCTTATGTTGTTTTAAGATCGTTCAGTCATGTAACAATCATGATTAGATTAGTCATGATTACTAGATGTAATCATCTAGTTTGATGGCCACGTCAGCGCACATTTCCCAGGAGACACCTATGAGTGTTTGTGGCAGAACCCATTTGTAAGAGGAAAAATTTAGAAACCACCGATGGGCATGGTGAAATAAATTGTGGTACATTCCTGTAGCGAATATTACATGACAGTGAAAATGAATTAACTATTGCCACAACGTTATTAATAAATCTTGGGAACATAACATTGAACCAAAAGAACAAGTCCCAGAAGACAACATGGAAATTCAAAAGCAAGGAAAGCTAGCTTAAAGTTTAGACCCAAATGTATGTGTAATAAAATGTGTAGAAAAGCAAGGGTATGACAGAAGCAAAATTTGAGAGATTGGTTACTACTGAGGGGACAGTTGGGGGATGGGATGGAAGAAAAACACGTAAGTTAATGTACGTCATGGAAGCCCTTTAGCTCTGGGGTTGAAAGGTGGGTCTGGGTGGTTTATTATGTTATTATAAAACATACAGTATCCATCAATTAAATGAGACTTACGTAAGGACCAAAGAACCAATCATAATCCTTGATTCATGGCGCACTAATAACATGAATCAGGATTCTGATTAACCCAGTCGTGTGCTTCTGAAGTTCATAAAGCGAATTTACGAAGTTGCCTATTAGGCAGGCCTGGTTTTATTTCCATAAACTAGGCAATAAGCATGGACGCATTTCTATTTGTGTACCCAACTGTTTCCCTATCCAGGTTTTTAAAAATAAACTTTTAATTTTAGAATAGTTTTGGATTAAAAAAAAGGTCGCAAAAATGGCACAGAGTTGCTGCAAAACCCCTCCACCAACCACCAACCCCGTTTTTCTCTACTGTTAACATTTTACACGGCTATGGCACATTTGTTCCAATTATTGAACCAGTGGTGGTACATCATTATCGACCCTAACCAGATTGTAAGCTTCCTGAGAGCACGGCTCGTGCGCTCAGCATTCCCTAGCATCGTGCCTCTAGTCGGCTTCACGCGTGTGGAACTGATGAGGACATTAAACTCACGAAATGACTAAATTGTCTGCAAAAATAATCTCCATATTTCACGATCATTTATCATTTTCTTTAAGTGGCTAAAGCTGCTTTGAGATAGAACCCCGAGCTAAGTTGGGTTTAATGTTCTTAAAAGTCATTGTTTCTGAATTATTTACAAGTGTTCTCATTAGAATGAGCGCAGGGAGCCGAATGCTAAAGTGGGTATTTTTTTTTTTTCTTCCCTCCGTTTCTTTTCTAAATCAGGTCACAGAAAATGGATGCTATTTCTTTAAATAATATAACCAAGCTGATCCCTGGATTACAATTAGGTTACGTAACTTGCTTATGAGCTGCTTTTCATTAAGACTTGCAGTGGGCAATGGGGCTTTACATTTCAGAGCAAAGCTGGGAGAACGATCCTAAAAGCCAGAACACAGGCGGCGTCAGAAGCAGGGACAGTAATAACATCGGCACGGGAATGAGCTCAATGTAGGCGGCTTCTTTTCTCTTTAAATCCTTAAAACGTCCTTTGTCCTACCAAACTCCCTGGTTCCAAAGACATCTAAAATATACGAGCTGAGGGCCCTCACCGGGAGGGAAGATCACCGGTGCTGGTCCCCAGGAGGCTGAGCAGGGGAGAGTCCTGTAGGGAGGACATTCTCAAGTTTCTGCAGAACTGTGGCTCAGTTTCATTTCTTGCAGAACACAAATTATTAGGAAACAGTTTTAAAAAAAAATGTGGCCAAGGGAGGTAACAAAAATCCTACTGCCCGCCTATAACTCTATCTTCGCAAATAGGCGTTGCAAAGGTACAGGAAATTCAAGTGTGGAAGGTGTTAGGAAACAAGAAGCTTGATGTCAAAGGAAGCAAGTGAGAGGAGATGCTGAAGGAGGGTTCATCGGAACACACGAACATCTGTTCTCAGAAGTGGAGAGAAAGCCAACTTTCCCCAGAAGGAAGTTGTTCGTTGTTGTTATGCTGGGTACTCACTGTAGGACGAGACCATCTTTGATATATAAAAACCACCTCCTCACGGAAGATGACACATGCTGGAAATGGAAGGTTTACAAGTTAGGGTCAGCAGCGAAGCCCTTTTGACAATAAGTGAGCAGGGAGAAGCTTCTGCTGGGGAAAGTGAATCAGGACAGGCTCGTGGAAAGAAAAGACAGTGTAACGCCCAAATTCTACCACATGCAAAATTCTTTTTTTGAAATGGAGTCACTGCATAGTGGTTAAAATAGCAATCAGGAACAATTAAATGAACTTGGAGCCCTTTATGTACTTGAAGAAACACCTGCCATTTACTATCTGGGAACAGCCAAAGGGTAATTCTTTAAGCAGTTAAGCAGTTAAAGCTTGCTTCTTTTGATAAATGTGATCCTTTACAAATTCCCAAAGTCAGGATGGTGTTTTATTATACAGCGCTATAAAATAATGAATACAGAGAAGTTTATTTCTTCTAACTTATACCTAACTTGAAAGAATTACGGTTAACTTTCAACTACTAATATTTAATATCTATGGGTAACTTTTATAAGTTTTTAAACTTTAAGATAAACCTTTAACTCTCAATAATACTACCAATGTAGTTGTAAACCCCATGCTTGAATGCAAAGCAGTTAATTCATTCTAATGGTATTGCACATTAATCTTGGCTTCAACGAAAACTTGCCTAAGCCCTGTTGGTTGCTGGGGAGTCTTTGATTCTTGTGTGTGTGTCTAATTTACTAATGAACTTGGTGTCATTTAGGGCTGAAGCAAGCACATCTGAACGGGTCTGGCTGCTCCTGGGCAGCTGGGGAAGGGCACCCACAGTGTTCTGAACAGAGTTGGAAGAACACCAGAGCTGAGATGAGTCAGAGCCTCTCAAAGTGTGTGGTGAGTCAGAATCAATGCCCCCCACCCTACCCCAGCTGTAACAAATAAAATAAAATAAAATAAAATAAAATAAAATAAAATAAAATAAAATAAAATAAAGTTGGTGTGTGTGTGGGGGGGTGGATTCTAGAAAGGAAGCTATTAAGGGATATACCATACCACTAATCTCCTCCCTGTTATCCTTTGCACCCTGAGTGTTGTGGGCCCTGACCATTCCTAAGAAGGCACAGATCAGAGACTGCACTCTAAATGACGGCCAGAAGGAGAGCCAACAAAGCTAACTGATTCTGACTGTAGCATGACGGACAATAAGAAAGGGGGCAGACTGGCTAGCACCTGCCAGTGGGGTGTGGTCACCAGCAATGAATCTTGGGGACCCGGCAAGTGGTTCCAGGAGTCCGGGAGATGCATCAGGGATTGAATCTGAGCCCTCCATCTTAGAGACTTGGGTTAAGTTTAGTTCCTTTCTCCGTCACTTATGTGTGTGATATTGGAGCAAGTCACTTAAATACCCTGAGCCATATCTCCTTTATCTGAAGGTAGTAATATTCCTTCTCATTAGGCGGTCAGTTTGGTGGGATTAGGGGAGGAGACTGCAGGTTGCTAAACAGGATTTCATGGTATTGCTTTGTTCAACCCTGGGCCTGAAATGAAGGAGGTACTCAGTAAAGCATGTGCTGAATGATTACCTAAGTGATCCTGCCACTGGGTCACCAGGGTGGGGCTGTGCTTGATGCCCAGTGGACGTGTTTCCCAGGACCATTTCCTTAGACCCTCCCACATCCCCCAGAGATCAGGAGCTGCTGTCTTCTAATCTGGGAATCATCTATGTCCTATGAGGAAACATTACAAGTTTAGCTACCTAATGTATCAAAAGGCTCTGTCCAGTAATCTCTTCATGTGTGTGATCTTTCCCAAAATGGCTCCCCTGCCAACATACTACCACTGAAAATTAACATCGTAGTGATGGTGAGAAAGCCAGAGGCTTTTGAGCCTCATTTCAGGCTCAGTGCTCATTTTGGAGAAGTATCATTCAGCATTTTACTGAAGGTTCCTCCTCTGAAAGGCTTTGTTTTGGGTCCACCCAACAGAAAGAATTGTAGATAAGGCACCGAAGCCCTATCTAAAACCTACAATCTAATAGGAGGAAATGACTGTGCAGACATGCAAGTACAGAGGCAGGCTGTAGGGGCGAAAAGTGGGAAGACAGAGTCTTGAGACCATCTTGCTAATTTCTGTCATTCTCACAGGGCCTATTGTTTGGTCGTGCCCAAAATAATGATCATAATAATGCTAATGAGGTAGTAGTAATCATGTTATTGCGAGCATCCTGAGTACTGAACTGCATACCAAACGTTGTGATCAGAGCTTCAGGTACCCATACACTGCTTCCTTTAATTTTTACAACTCTGTTAGGTAGCTTCCCTCACTGAACCAGATTCCAGATAAGGGAATTAAGGCAAAGATTTTTTTTTTTCCTCCCCCTCTGGGAGATGCTAATGACAGTCATTTGCTTCTTCATCTGAATTTCAGCACCACATAAAAATTTGGGAAACAAAAATGGAAGAAAACTTTTGTTTTGATTCTAGATGCTTCTAGAAAGGGGGAAAGAAGAATATTACCATGACAGGAGTGGTGACTATGTGCCATGCACCTTCACATACATGATGTCATATAATCTTCATTTCAAGGGGAAGAAACAGAAGGTTAGAGAGGAAGGGAAGGTTAGGTTGAGCCCAGATATGTCTGACTCCTAAGTCCACGATCGTTCCATTCTATCAGTGAAATTCTGGCTCTGCCACTTATCAAAGTCACTTACATTTTCCAAACCTTAATGGTAAAAGGGTGATGAAATGCCTGCCCCTCTAGGGCAATAAGAAAGGGGACATTTTGAGAAATCATGTAAACTAATTGGGGTGGTCTAAAAACTGAAATAGGTACTGATCCCAACAGCAAATAATTCAAATTCGGATAAAAGAGATATAAATATAACTTTTTTTTTTTTCTTTAAGTCAGGTATCATGGTGCCTGGCTGGCTTGATTGGTAGAGTGTGTGACTCTTGATCTTGGAATCGTGAGTTCGAGCCCCACACTGGGTGTAGAGATTACTTAAGAATAAAAATTAAAAAAAGAAAAAGTTAGGTGTTACTATACCTGTTTGACCAAAATGTTGGCAGCATGGAAGAGTTATTTCTGTTGTTTGGGTGAGCCATGGAAGAGTCCATCTAGAAGCTGACATTTGAGCCAGACCTTGAGGATAAGGAGGATTTCATTAAGTTAAAAAAAAAAATAAAAAGGAAGTAGAAGGAAGGATGTAAGGAGAAATTGTAAGGAGAAACGAGAGAGGCAAATGCATGGAGGTGTGAAAGAGTGTGATGTGTCCAGGACACAGTGAGCTGTAGAGAAAGGCCAGGGTTCCAGGGACTCTGGGCTTAATAAATGACAAGCCTAGAATGATTGGATCAGACTAAGAAGGCCTTGAATGCCACACTAAGACCTTTGGACATAATTCTGTAGACAACTGGGAGCCACCAAGGGTGACTACCCGAAGAATCCACAAGGACAAAGAGTCTGAGCAGGGCCTTTTGCCATCCTGTTCTTGTGATAATCACAAAGTCCCATGTTCAGAACATCACAGTCTGTTGCCATGGAAATAGTAATGGGCCTCACTATGGGAATAAATTATCCTCATCATTATACCTTTCTTCCAAGGAACTCAAAAGTGTTTGTTGTATGTGTTTTCTTCTCTTTCTCTCTCTCTTTCTTTCTTTTTTCTCTTTCTTTCTTTTCTTTTTTTAATAGAAGCACCAGATGGTGGTTGAGGGAAAGAAGAAAGCCTAAAGACTGTTGAATTAGAGGCGATTTCAAAGGAATGGAAGGAAAAACACAAGTTGAATTTTGAAAGGTTTAATCAAAACAGATGGCAGAATACCTCAGCCTGAGGGAAGGAGAAAATTGTCTCAGAACCCATCTGAAGTGGGAGCTTCTTCACCCTTGCTTCCTGGGTCCCTGTCTGCTGCCTCTCTTCTCAAGCTGGGTAATAAGGAAGCTGAGGCACACTCGTGTGTGTGTACGTGTGCATGTGTGCACACACGTGTGAGCCTAGGACATAACATAAATGGCAGAAGAAGTAACATTGTTGCAATGCTTTTTAAATTAGGTTACTATAAATACTGATTTATTATGCATGTGATCTTTATTTTAAGAAAAAAAATTTTTTTTAAATAATCAACAGATCGTTTTACTATCTTCACAAAACTGTGCCTGCTGTTTCCACTCAGGGGATAGAAGGAAACTATTATTTTTGTGTATCTAATTTGTATACACTTTTCTATATCACTGTATTTTAATTACCTATTTTAATTCAGTTTTTGGAATAGAATAATCCTCTGAGGTAGGCATTGTTATTCCTTATTATAAAGGAAGACGAGGCCCATGGAGATTGCAAATATTATTTGGAGTCTGGTTAGCTCAGGCATTTTCCAAAGTTCCAGAAAATTTCTGGCATTGCCACTCTAGAACTGAGAAAAGCCAGACAAGTTATTCATTCTTTCTGGGCCTCAGTTTCCTCTGTACAACAGGAGGAAAAGTCTGCCTCGGGCACTCTTCTTCAGAAGCATGGACAAGCTGTGGGACCTGAACATTCTCTGAAGAATGAGAAGCATTATGCATGTTTTCTGATAGTCTGTGCTCATCATTTGAGATCTCTGAGTCCCTGTCAGGCCAGGCTGCCCGGGTTATTCTGAGAGGACCGACTGTGTTCTGAAGATTGAAATATTTACATAAAAAATGTGTAAAATGCAAAAGGCAGGGAGAAGTTGGGGCACTGGGTTGGCCATAGTGGTTACATTTATACAACATAGGTTTAATGAGTATCTACTACATGCCAGGCACTGGGTGCATTGGTGGAGCTACTACAATGAACAAAACAGGGGTTGGCTATCCTAGAGGGCATAGAGAAAGACGAGTCAGGCAAGAATTCCTGCCTGGAAGCTGCATTTAAAATAAGCCATTATTGGGGCGCCTGGGTGGCTCAGTCGGTTGGGCGGCTGCCTTCGGCTCAGGTCCTGATCTCAGGGTCCTGGGATCAAGCCCTGCGTCAGGCTCTCTGCTCAGTGGTGAGCCTGCTTCCTCCTATCCCTCTGCCTGCCTCTCTGCCTACTTGTGTTCTGTCTGTCAAATAAATGGGTAAAACCTTTAATATATAAATAAATAAGTCATTATTCTCCATAAGGATTACCTTCCTGAATTTGTATCTCGTACCTTCTTCAAGGAGGGAAGGAAAGCTGTATCACTTTTAACCTGCTCTCCCAGTGAAGCATGTGTCCCCATTCCTTTTGCTTCCTTACCGCACACAATGCTTCTTAGCTTCCTGACTATTTCTGAGGTTTCCATATGAACCACACATTAGAGGGATGGGGCAAAAATGCTGGCATTTGAATGCTTTATCATGCTGCCTTTTATGGACTGCACTACTTCATGGAAGTGTACTAGAGGTTGATAACCCAACTGTCTGGCTGCACGTTGTGGTTTTGCTGTGAGCTGGGAATGGCAAGAGGCGGGCAAGGCAGCTCCAGTGTAATGGGGAGGAAGAAGGATTACAAAGAGGTCCAGCCTGGGGATGGGCCAGCTCCTTTGCTTCAGGACGATCTTGAGTCCTTCCAACTTGCTAATATTTTTTCATAAAAATCTATACCTTGGGGTGCCTGGGTGGCTCTGTCGGTTAAGCAGCTGCCTTCAGCTCAGGTCATGATCCTAGGGTCTTGGGATCGAGCCCCAAAACACCCTGCTTGGTGGGAAGCCTGCTTCTCCCTCTCCCTCTGCTTGCCACTCCCCCCGCTTGTTCTCTCTCTCTCTCTCTCTCTGTCAAATAAATAAATAAAATCTTAAAACCAATGAACATATACTCTAAATGCATAGGCAAGATTTAATAATATATGATAGGCAGGCGATCCATTAAAAAAAAAAAGCTCTACCTTTTGGTGTGGATGTCTCTAACACATTCTCTCTCAAAGTCCTTTATTGTTTCTGCTGTCCCACTCTGTTCCACCTGATATCATTATGTGCACCACCAAGTTTTACTGAAGCTTAAGCAAATTTAGAAGTGTTTCTTTGTGGTGGTTCAAAGACCAGTGGGACCAGAGGGACCAGTGGGAAAATAACAGAACCTTTGCTGAGGAAGAGAGCTGAGGTAGATCCAAGGAAGTATAACCCAAAGGGGTTATAAATGCCAGGAGGGTTGGAGAAATTTGGGAGAGCTTGTAACCAAACAGGGCTTGGAAAAACCCAGAACGGCAGCAGTTGGGAGCAGAGAAGTGGAAAAGGGGGTGAGGCTCGGTCAGGGAAGCAGAAGCCATTAGAGAGATCTTGTGCATTTTTCTGACCATGGCAGATTCATTTTAAGGCAAGGATAGAAGGACTTAAGGACACCGGCCATGGTCTTGGAAAGAATTTTGGATTTTATTCTATTAGTTATTGGATTGGATGTTAGGTGGGACCGAGAAAGAGGAAGCAAGGAGTCAAGTGATGTACCATTTATGGAGGTGAAGCATTTTAGATAAGAACCAGGATCCTGGACTCTGAGTCATTTCATTCTACCTTTGTTAAGTCTGCATTGTGTTTGGATGCAGGAGCCTGAGACTGAGGAGAAATTTGGGTTGGAAAATGAATTTGAGAGTTGTCAACATGGAGACAGTTAATGCTGTTTTCTGGTGTAATCATCCAGGGAGAGAGTGTAAAAGTATTATCATTTGCATTTTAAAAGATGAGAAAACTCAGAGTAGGGGGAGGTTAAGTAACATGTCAGTATGCCCATTTTGCCCATTTTGCGACCAGCAATTGGTGGAACCAAGATTCAAACCAAGGCTCACTGATGGGCCTAAAGAATAATTACTGTCATTTTTGTAGCTATTTTTGGCTATTCTGTCTTACTGAGGTTAAGGGTTTGGCTCTATTGCATTTATGTAAAACCAGCTTAGTACCCTAAATAGCCCCATAAAAATCCTCTGCATGGTAGTCCAGTGCCCTGGGAAACCCCCAGGCTCTGCCTCCCACCTGTCATTACAAACCACTTGCCTTGTCCTGGGATCTCAGTTCCCATCCCCTTGCCCAGCACCTGGTTATTTCTGACCCTTAGTCCAGATCCTTTGGCTTGGCACTTCCGTGGGACTCTCTGTTTGGCACGCTCCCAGCTTTGCCCAGGCATGCTGTCTTTCCCTTGGCTCCACAAGTTATAGCCCATGGGCCAGTCTTTCCTCATCTCTGAGCCTAGTCCTGGATTCCAGATCTCGAAACCAAGTAGGGTTCCCTGGGTGCTTGAATGTCTAAGAGGAAACTTGAGGCAATTTCCTGTCTCTGTCCCTTAATATATATTCTTTCCATTGAAGGCATCCTGGATATATTCTTCTTATTCCTGTCTTATTTTTCCAGGCTTGGGCTCATCTAGTAAGATATGATTGATCTTCATTTTATTATCTTGGATTTTCCGAGCCTTTTTTTTTTTCTTTTTGCTTCTATCTGTCCCTTATAGACTTTTATACATTCTTATATATTTTTTTAAATTATTGTTATTATTTTTAAAAGATTTCATTTATTTACTTATTAAGAGATTGAGAGAGAGCAGGGGGAGGAGCAGAGGAAGAGGGACAAGCAGACTCCCCGCTGAGCATGGAGCCCTACGCAAGGTTCCATCTTACAATGCTGAGATCATGACCTGAGCTGAAATCAAGAGTCAGATGCTTAACTGACTAAACTACCCAGGTGCCCCATACCTATTTTTAAAAACCTACTTTACCTTCCTCTTCTTATTTCCAGATGTCTGTTTTTCTTGAAGACTCTCCCCATTTCATTCCTGTGTGTTGCTCTCTCCCATACCATATCTGCTTATTGCTAGCTTCAATTTCAAAAAAAAATAGTTTAAACTTCACTGTTCGCTTTCAACGTTGACCAGTTCTCGTTCTTGCTCTGAGATGTCTTCTTACAATCCACAAATATTGTCTGGGGGAGGGGGGGTTCAGGTATCCAGTCATGCATTTCCTTCACTGCTAAGTGCAGGTTGACCTTCAGGTGGAAATCACCTATTGGTTATTTATGGTCAGCATAAAGATGACTATACCAGATGGTCTGGTAGCCACACTGGCCAGCCATGGAATGTTTTAAAGATCACCCTGGCTAAAATATATTAATATTTCTAGAATAGAGGCCCACTGAGAATGCCACCTGTTAAGTTTAGTTAGCTAGAGAACTCATTGACCCTAAATGTCAGCTTATAAGGCTCCTGGCGGCCCACTGAACTCTGTGTTCTTTCTGGAAATAGGGTGATGAAATAAACACATCAGAATCCCAAACAGAAGGGTTTATAGGGCTTCCTTGCTGGGGATTGCTGCTGCTAGGACTACCCCAAGAGACGAGATTTCCCTTGCTTTTGTCCAAGGCTTCTCAACCAGGGCACCTTTGACCTTTGGGGCAATAGAAGAATCTGCAGGGGTGCCTGGGTGGCTCAGTGGGTTAAGCCTCTGTCTTCGGCTCAGGTCATGATCTCAGGGTCCTGGGATCGAGTCCCACATTGGGTACTCTGCTCAGCAGGAAGCCTGCTTCCTCCTCTCTCTCTGCCTGCCTCTCTGCCTGCTTGTGATCTGTCTGTTGAGTAAATAAACAAAATATTAAAAAAATATATGAAAGAATCTGCAGGTGCAAGGGGGAGGATTGCTTGAGAAACACAATCCATATTATAATATACTTTTATATTAAAAAATAAATGGAATTTTTTGTTTTCATTATGAGAACTAAAGAAAGTAAAGATGCACACGTGCAGAAAATGAAATAATTTCAGTAGGGGGGGCAGGGAGAGGGCATGGTTTTTCTAATTGTTGTTGTTATGTGCCATGTAACAAGACAAGAAATACATTTTATATCTCAATTGAGTACACATTTGTGTGTGCGTAAAATGAAAACAAAACAAATTTTTTTTAGATAGTTCTTATTCTTTTTTTAAAAAAAAGTGCTGGTCATGACCACCTACACTGACTACAGGATCCATGGCTTAAAAACATTTCCCTCAGGTGGCAGTGTTAAATCTTGCGGGAGGGTGACATTTTTAAGCTTATTTGTTTATTTTTTTAAAAAGGCTTTTTTTGTTGTTGTTTGAAGTTGACCTGGCCCTTCTGGCTGCCAACTTCCTTCTCTTCTCTTCTTTCCAGGGTCCCTGTTAACGATTACTTTCTTTGATCCCAACTTGCCCAGGCAATGTATGAGAGTGTGAAACCAGCGTGCTACAGAGTGTGGAAATCTTAGGTTATGTATCCCAGGGAGCTGGTCAATGGTAGGCACGTGGTTTCACGATTTAAACCTAAACTTATCTGACCACCTACTGAGAGCTTGATGAAGAAATTGATTAATAATAAATATATAATTCATTCACTTTATCTTGTGATTTTTAGTCCTATCAGGTAATGTTCACCTCCAATTCTCCACATAAGTCCAGTTCTGAGCTCACCTGGCTGACAAGGAAGCAAAGCCCCATTTTCCGGACATGCTGGAGGTCTCACCTTCCCACACGGGATGTGTCCCGTTCCTCTCAGCCTCTTGGAATCGAAAGCAGCAGTCTTCTGCTGATCCTTCCACTCATCAACATTTCCTGTAGCTGCCTCTCTTGCTGGGCTTCCTCTTAATCTACTGTTTAAGTTAACCTTTTTCTAAGAGTGACTTTCTGATCTTTTCTCCTGTTTCCTGAGCCTCTAGCTCCTGTATTCATTCCACCATTCCCTTCCTCAGAAGGTGGGAGCCCAGACCAGGAGTATCACATACCTGCCCAATTTCTTCAATCCAGTCTGATGTTGTGATTTTTCCTGGTCTAAACCAATAAGATTCATTTCCACATTTCAAATTGGTGGGAGGAGGAAGGGACTACCTTATGGCCTCTGAATAGGGACAGCTGCCCAGTCTGCCTATTGTAATTACTGGGGGTTGGGGGCAAGGGCCCAATGCAGTGTTAAGAGCATAGATTTTTGGAGTCAGGCACACTCCCTAATGGCTTGTGACCTTTCTGCCTCTTTTGGCCTTTGGTGGTAATCATGTCGCCTACTTCACAGAGATATGGTGAGAATAGAAAGAAAAAGCGCAGGTAACACAGGACCTGGAACCTAGTGCATACTCAGTAAGTGGAAGCTATTATCAGCTATCGTCTCTGGGAAATGTACATTATGATAAGGGTTGTCCACACACTTGAAGTGAAATGGGAAGGTCTTCTTCCTTGTATGAGGTACCTCCTGGTGGCTTGTGGCTTCTCTGCTTCTCTCTGCACATCTGTTTTCCTCCGTCTACTGACAGCTTCCCCTGCCATCTCATTGTTTCTTGCTTCTTCAACTTTGGTTGGCAATTTCAGCCAGCACTGCTGTGTTTTTTCAGTCCAAAGATGCAGGAGAGGGAAATGGGCTTGCCCAGTTCACCTTTTTGCATCAGACCCTGTGGGTAGGATGGTCCTGAATCTGGGGCCCACTTCTTCCATCATTCACCATGTGGCTACTTTTGGAAGGACAGGTGGTGCGGGGTCTCCCAGGGACTTACTCGAGAAGCTCTACTTGGAAGAGAAAATAGAAAATGTCTCTAGTTGAACTTCGGGTTCAACATATATCCTTGTTTCAATCTAAGGAGTCCTAGTAGACGACAATAAAGTTCTACCAATGTGATGAATGGTGCAAGTCACCAATTCACCCACTTTATAAATGAGAGCGAACATTTGCTTTATGAAGAGGACTCTGCTTTCCATTAGGAACCATCATACCATTTCTTCAAATCGCAGCTGATTTTATGCTTCTTATGATTGCCTGTAGCTTTCTTTCAGGAAAAGTAAGTTTCCTTTCGTCACCACCCCTTTTTATATGATACTCAGCCTAGTTCATTGATTTACATTCTTAGACATATACCAATCTTTTTCCCCCACTAGTTTAATTATTGCATCCAGCTAGCCATAACCTCTATCTCTTTTTATGTTCCCACTTTATTCTTTCTTTTCTACTTACTCTTCTTTAAAAATTAATTATTTTTATTAACATATAATATATTATTTGCCCCAGGGGTACAGGTATATGAGTCATCAGGCTTACACACTTCACAGCACTCACCATAGCACATGCCGTACCCAATGTCCATAACCCAACCACCCTCTCCCTACCCCCCACCCCCCAGCAACCCTCAGTTGGTTTGCGAGATTAAGAGTCTTTTATGGTTTGTCTCCCTCCTGATCCCATCTTGTTTCATTTTTTCCCTCTCTACCCCCTAAGCCCCCCATGTTGCCTCTCCAATTCCTCATATCAGGGAGATCATTTGATAATTGTCTTTCCCTGATTGACTTATTTCGCTCAGCATAATACCCTCTAGTTCCATCCACGTTGTTGCGAATAGCAAGATTTCATTTCTATTGATGGCTGCATAGTATTCCATTGTGTGTATATGTGTGTGTATGTGTGTGTGTGTGTGTGTGTGTGTGTATCTCACATCTTCTTTATTCATTCATCTGTTGATGGACATCTAGGTTCTTTCCATAGTTTGGCTATTGTGGACATTGCTGCTATAAACATTCGGATGCATGTGCCCCTTTGAATCACTACATTTGTATCTTTAGGGTAAATACCCAGTAGTGCAATTGCTGGGTCATAGGGTAGCTCTATTTTCAACTTTTTGAGGAAACTCCATGCTGTTTTCCAGAGTGGCTGCACCAGCTTGCATTCCCACCAACAGTGTAGGAGGGTTCCCCTTTCTCCGCATCCTCTCCAACATCTGTCATTTCCTGACTTGTTAATTTTAGCCATACTGACTGGTGTGAGGTGGTATCTCATTGTGGTTTTGATTCATATTCCCTGTCTACTTACTCTTATACCTTTCCCCCCCCTCATTTCAGTCTTATTTGTTTTTGCTATCTCCTATGTACTTCACACTGGTGGACATCCAAGGATGCTGATGAATGAGTCTCCAGGAAGAGCTCTTCAGTACTGCAGCAGTCACATCCGGGCTTCCAGAGCCCAGAAAGACCAGAACATTGTCCCTCAGGTGTCCTCTATAGATTCTGTACCGTGCAAGGGCTAATGACCCTTAGTTCCACAGTGGAGTCCACACCCCAAAATTGTTAGCAGGAAGCTGGAAGACCTGACCCCTTCCAGAAACATGTTCTTGTTCTATATAATGGCCCTGACTCATTAACTCCCAACTTCACCCCCCAACATCTGGCTCTCTCCACTTGGATATTATCTCAACATCTTAGCACATTTATTTATTTAATTTTTAATTTTTTAAAAAGATTTATTTGTTTACTTATTTGAGAAAGAGAGAGAGAGAGAGAGAGCAAGCTGGAAGAGGGTCAGAGGGAGAAAGAGAATCCTGAAACAGACTCCTAGCTAAGCAGGGAATCCAACACGGGGCTCGATCCCAGGACCCTGAGGTCATGACCTGAGCCGAAGCCAAAAGCCAGCTGCCTAAATGACTGAGCCGCCCAGGCGCCCCCACCCCACCCCACCTTGGAAATGGAATTTGTTATGTTCTCCCTCAAACTCTATCCCTTTCTGGCTTCCTTTCTGACAACAATGAGAACGATGATGGTGAACTGTCCTGCCTCCACTGCTCCAGGACATTGTCAACTGTGCCGCCCTTTCTCACCTTCTTATTTGTGCCTCACAAAGCCACTCGGAGGCTGACAGCAGCCCCTGACAGGCGAGGAGACAGCCCAAGAGGGAATGGGACCCGTTCAAAGTGACAGAGGTGGGCCTCTGACTCTTGGTTCCGTGCTTTGCACTAAGCCACCTAGCGCTAGCCTCATGTTGTTTCTGTTCCTTCCTGTTTCAGCGTGCCCCATATCTAACACATCACAAAGTTCTCCTGAGTTCTCTCCTGTGGTGCCCACACTCACCACCATCAAACCAGTTCAGCAACTGCCTCCTGGTGCGGGTCCCTGTCTGCTCCCTCCACAGTCACGGCCAACACCTCTCCTTTCCCATTCTTCCCTTCTGCTCTCACTCATCCCAAAGACATGTGTTGGGACATGAGGTGGATCTGACATATTTTTCTCTTTCACAGCTTCTCCCCTCTTTTGCCATGTCATTCTGAGGTCTCATCCCGGCCTCCAAGCAGGACTGAAGCACGGCTCTCACGTCCGAGGTGTCATCCCGGCCTCCAAGCAGGACTGAAGCACGGCTCTCACGTCCGAGGT
>PISX010030678.1:0-18432 GCA_004024625.1 Mellivora capensis | reverse complement strand
ATGTCATCTGCGAAGAGAGAGAGTTTGACTTCTTCCTTGCCAATTTGGATACCTTTTATTTCTCTTTGTTGTCTGATTGCTGTTGCTAGGACTTCTAATACTATGTTGAACAAGAGTGGTGAGAGTGGGCATCCTTGTCGTGTTCCTGATCTCAACGGGAAGGCTGTGAGCTTCTTCCCATTGAGGGTGATGTTTGGGACTTCATCAAGATCAAAAGCTTCTGCACAGCAAAGGAGACAGTCAACAAAACAAAGAGGCAACCCACGGAATGGGAGAAGATATTTGCAAATGACAGTACAGACAAAAGGTTGATATCCAGGATCTATAAAGAACTTCTCAAACTCAACACATCCAAAACAGATAATCATATCCAAAAATGGGCAGAAGATATGAACAGACACTTCTCCAATGAAGACATACAAATGGCTATCAGACCAATGAAAAAATGTTCATCATCACTAGCCATCAGGGAGATACAAATTAAAACCACATTGAGATACCACCTCACACCAGTTAGAATGGCCAAAATCAGCAAGACAGGAAACTATGTGTGTTGGAGAGGATGTGGAGAAAGGGGAACCCTCTTCCACTGTTGGTGGGAATGCAAGTTGGTGCAGCCACTCTGGAGAACAGTGTGGAGATTCCTCAAGAAGTTAAAAATAGAGCTTCCCTATGACCCTGCAATTGCGCTACTGGGTATTTACTCCAAGGATACAGATGTGGTGACAAGAAGGGCCATCTGTACCCCAATGTTTATAGCAGCAATGGCCACGGTTGCCAAACTGTGGAAAGAACCAAGATGCCCTTCAACAGACGAATGGATAAAGAAGATGTGGTCCATATACACTATGGAGTATTATGCCTCCATCAGAAAGAATGAATACCCAACTTTTGTAGCAACATGGACGGGACTGGAAGAAATTATGCTGAGTGAAATAAGTCAAGCGGAGAGAGTCAATTATCATATGGTTTCACTTATTTGCGGAGCATAACAAATAACACAGAGGACATGGGGAGATGGAGAGGAGAAGGGATTTGAGGGAAATTGGGGGGGAGATGAACCATGAGAGACTATGGACTCTGAAAAATAACCTGAGGATTTTGAAGGGGCGGGGGGTGGGAAGTTGGGGGAGCCTGGTGGTGGGTATTGTGGAAGGCATGCATTGCATGCAGCACTGGGTGTGGTGTAAAACTATGTATGAATTCTGTTATGCTGAAAAGAAATAAAAATAAAATAAAATAAAATAAAAATAAAAATAAATGCAATCTGTAGACAGCCCCAGGGCAGCAGAACATTGCTTAATTAGCTGATGCCTTTAGGACTTTGTGCTCAGCTGACCCTATAATTAAAGTTTTTTTGTGTGTGCACTTGTTTTTTTTTGTTGTTGTTTTTGTTTGTTTTTTTTTTAAGAGGAAACCCATATCTTTGTCTAAATTACCTGGATTTTCTGGGTGAATAGTTCCTAAAGTACCAGGTAACTGTGTCATTTGGGTAAAATCTGACTTCTTAAGGGTGACCTGACGTATCCCTAACTGAAAGAAATGCATTTATTCCTTTTGAAAAAATATAGGTATCTCTGCAGGTGATTGAACATGAAAACAAGTTATATAGTCAATATATGGTAATTATAATATATGGTATTAATAATAATACTGAATCATGCTTTTTTTTTAAAGTAAGCTCTATGCCCAACATGGAGTTCAAACTCACGACTCCAAGATCAAGAGTGGCGTGCTCTGCCAAACGAGACAGCCAGGTACCCCAATTTGTTATTTTTATGATGTAAGCATTGAATAAGCTGGCACTTTAATTATTAGAGACAAATGCTGGCAGGCAAAAGTGCTTAAAAACCTTTTTTTGTTAATATTTTATTTTTACCTAATAATATAAACTCTATGTCAATTTATCACAATTTTAAATCCTGACAGAAAAATTCAATATTGTTAATAGGTTTCACTCTAAGTAATTTAATAGTTATATTTTTGTATTTAGTTACTGTATTCCAGAAATATGGTTACTGAAACATAACCCTGCATTTATGTGGGTTGTATTATATTTAATTACAAAGCATTCTGTTGTCAATTATCTGCTGGCACATAAATTACAGCATATCTTGTTTCCAATGTATTTATATTGCTACTTAATCCGCTTTCTTTCTCTCTTTTCTGGGGATAAGGTTGATGATTACTTGAGGACAGATCAAAGGGAGAGCTGTTTAACCTACCAAGTTTCTTATTGATGTTTTCTGACCACGTAAAGAAGTGGTTAACAAGCAATCTAGGGGAGAAGTGAGGTTCCTTTTAGGCTAGTGCTTTGGATTAACCATACCTTGTTTTCTGTCCTATTATAGAAGAGAATACTGAGCAGCAAGCTGGGAAAAACAGTAAGAAATTGCATCCGTTTTACCAATTCTCCTTAATTGGATCTTTTCAGCACATTTCATTATATAGTTGTAATATCGTGAATATACAAAACTGAGTTGCTCCCAGAATTTACATTCAAATAAAGAGCAAAGTACTCATATATTTAATACAATTTTAAAAAAAATATTTTATTTATTTGACAGAGATCACAAGTAGGCAGAGAGGCAGGCTGAGAAAGAGGGGGAAGCCCCGCTGAGCAGGGAGCCTGATGCGGGGCTCCATCCCCAGGACACTGAGATCATGACCTGAGCTGAAGGCAGAGGCTTTAACCCACTGAGCCACCCAGGCTCCCCAAAACAAATTGTTTTGATGATACTCATGCAGTACTTTCCTCCAGGAAAACATAACTTTGACTTGATTGAAATGATAAACATTTCCTGACTACTTAATGATTTTAATCTTACACTATTCAAATATACTGATTAGGCATTATTTCATTACTTTGTCTCTTCTCGTGTAGCTTCTGAAGTCCAACATTTGTGATACTTGGGTCCATATTATTAGTATACATCTCTTTTGTTTTTATGACACAGAGTAACAAATTTATTTTTCACACTCCTCAGTGAGATTCCAAAATTATACAAATAAGTTTGCAGTATCTTTTTGTGGAAGTTAAATACATCCAGCTCTTTGTATGTTTGTGGCCACTGACATTAACATTTTATAAAATGAGAAAATTAAGTAATGCAGAATATTTGCTTTTTAAGAAGAGGTTTATATTTACATTACTCATGCCTCCACTGTTCCTAGCTGATTTCTTCTAAAAGTGTAAATTATATTTCACATGAGAAACTTACTACTTGGGAAGTAGTAGAAACTAATCAAAGTACAGTTATAGAAAGCAGTACAGCAATAAATTAAAATGTCAGACTTTTAAGTTGTTTTGTTAAAAGCCTTAAAATCATCCATGATTTTTGGAATTGACAATGTCACTTTAGCACCCACTTTTAAAGATCATTTGGAAGCGTGAGTTATTTGTCAGGTGTGATTTATTTAAGACAATAAACTTAGATTATTGAGTTGAACAAATAACTATTTGGATGCCTGCCAAGCATTTAGAGTGAATGACTGAATATAATGAGACTAGATCACTCAGAGGGATGAATAATCAAAAGCCGTAGGATGAAATTAACATTGTTCAAAAGATAGATCTCTTCCTTCTTTCCTTTGCGAATATTGAGCAATGGGAGAGTGAAAAGCATCATGGGAAGTACTGCCCTTGCATTCCAATACAACAGTAGTAAATATACCTTATATTTTCATAATGTATTCCAGCTCATATGTGATACTTCATATTCCATTAGAACTACTCTTCAAAGTAGTTATAATTGCAACATTACAGATGAGAAAACTAAGAATCCAGCAGATTAAGTGATTTCCTCAGGCTGCATAGACAGTGATGAGCAGAGCTAGAATTTGAAACTTAGGGGCTATGTCCAGATGAGTTGACAGGGGTTAGAGGAAAAGCAAGGATGTAGAATCAGCTGCATCCTCTTTAATCTCAGTTATGCCACTGACTAGCTTCCCTTGGATAAGGTACTTAATATTTGTAAATTCTGAATGGTAGTATCCACTTTCCTGGACCACAGGGGACAGTATAGAAAATAAGAGTTTTAGAATAGTCATTGTCTTTGGTTTTGGAAGCCAACTCTCTGGTTTCTAGTCCTACCTCTAATACTTAGTGACTGAGCCTGGGAAAATACCATAACCTCTTTGTATCCTATTTTTTATCATCTGCAAAATAATGCCTATTTCATAGTGCTGTTGGGATGGTTACATGAGCTGATAGAGGTAAGTGGTACCCATGACGGCTGGAACATAGTAAAACTCTCATTGCCTGGAACACCCATTGCTTCTGGAACTAGAATATATATTTCCAGTCCTGTAATTCAATAGCCTGTGGAAGTCCAAATTCCCCACTCCTCTTTCTAAGAGTCTAATTTCTGAGGTTCTTCACGCTCTCAAGATTCCCTACTTATCCTCCTTTTTTGTTTGGTTCTTTTTTCACATTAGTAGCCACTGTTTTGTGACCTAGAGATCCAGGGTGGCACTCTGCTTTTTTTCTTGTGCATTTCACAGATGCCCAGTCACACAGATCTTGATAATCACAAGATTTTTGATAATTAACAAAATTAAAATAACAAATTTTATAAAAAATAAATAACAAAATTTTGATAATTAACAAAAACAATCTTACTGTACATCTCAAATTTCGTTTCCTGAATCTTCTCTCCCTTCTCTTCTTGCTCTATTTTTCCTGAATTACTTCTCACATCAGATTCTTCTCCCCTTTCATGTAGGACAGTTGAGCTCATTTTGGATTTGCGTCAGTTCTGCTTCCCCAAACCTACCAACTTGTCCATGAAAATAAAGAGCCATTATGCTTTGTGGCTGGCCCTGAACAGTGATTCAGTTTCTAGTTCTCATGACTGGCATGAAGAGAACAAAGACTTTGTTCTTTTATGTAAAATAGAAATTTTGGATAAATTTGGTATTTGACAAATTTGGCAGTGGTTAAGATAAGGATTGTGAAAATGTTCACCCAAGCACTAAAAATGGAGGTAAGAAAGCGAGATAAGAAACAGTTTCATCATGGGGCGCCTGGGTGGCTCAGTGGGTTAAGCCTCTGCCTTCGGCTCAGGTCATGATCCCAGGGTCCTGGGATCAAGCCCCATGTTGGGCTCTCTCCGCAGGGAGCCTGCTTCCTCCTCTCTCTCTGCCTGCCTCTCGCCTACTTGTGATCTCTCTTTCTGTCAAATAAATAAATGGCATCTTTTAAAAAAAAGAAAGAAAGAAACAGTTTCATCATGTCTGTTTAAGGAACAGGTCTGGTGAAAGGCAGTGAAAAACATTTTACTGTGGATTTTCGTCATGTTTTCTTCATGTATGTGAGTGTAGGCAGAAACCCTTTACTCTCATTTAGTACAAGGCCATGTAGATTACATAGCTGGTCCTGAATGTAGGGCTACTATGCTTGGGTTTTATTTTTCTTGAGTAGTATTCCTAAAAAAATTAAAGCAGAAATACTTCTTAATTCTTAGGAATTGGTTTTATGTGCTATGAGTAGATTATTACTTGGAACTTAGCCCTTCCTTGCTATTAGAACAAAGTCCCTAATAATTAACATTTCCTTTAGCTAGTTTTCTAGAGATATTTGGCCAGGAACTTGATTTTTTTCTTTTCCAACTGCCTCATTCAGTTTATAGGATAATAAACTTGTAAACATGATGATTTTAGCTGCCATTACAAAGCCAAAAGGGTGTTTGTTTGCTCTTTGTGGCACAGGATAGTAGGATTTAAAACATAATGTCTGACCTATAGGAGATTACAAAATATGTGCTACAGTTTTTAGCCAGCAGATGGGCAACTAGAATGTATGGTTTCTGAATCTGGCAAAGGCAACTTCTGAGAAGGCTCAGACAGCAAACATCTTCCTACTGAGATTTTGTCATTCAGATTTCCATTTGGCCTATATATATATAATTATATATAATAATTATTGGCATTTGGCCTATAATTATTATATATTAGTGGATATATAAGGCAATATAAATATAAGGTAAGATAAATCTTTTTATATATTATAGTCTGGGTGTCTGAGACTGGTTCCCATGTTGTCTCATGACCAAACTTCAGAAGATCTAAGAAGACCCAAAGGAAAAGTAACTAAACGTTGAACTTTTAGAGTGAGCATCTGTGTTAAGAAGTATTCTGTTCCCATCAAGCTAGCCCCCGACTTGATATCAGAGAACACTTAACTGTGTCATGGCTCAGGTTATGGCTCCCATACTAAGTATTAGGGAAAATTCTCCAGAGAAAACAGCTTTTTGTCAAGTATAAAATGATTTGTAACAGTGTCTTGCTAAATATTTATCTAGTCAAGAAAGGTGGTAGGAGATAGTAGGTTTTAACCTGTCATTTTTAAATGGAAAATTTCAAACTTATGCTTTTATGGCAACTCAGTGTATTAAACAGATGAGAGCTGAACTGTCCTTTCTGAAGCTGGGGTGAGATTCCTGGAGTCTTGATCTCACTCTTGTTTCTCCAGCATTCCCACTTCCCAACCTCACACCCTACTCAACACAGTTTCTATAGCACGTCTGAAAACTCTGGGGGCGGGGTGTCTCCAGGTCTTCTAAGACCCCTGATAGGAAAATATTGCTGTAACAAGACATCCGTAGTTTATTATTCAAGCTAACCAAAAGTGGAAAGGAAATGGAATAAAACTCTATCATTTGTTCATATTTCAGTGACAGGGCACAGAATAGTCACTAGAAGTGTGTGTTAATGTTATAATACGATAGAAATGGAGTGATACTGGAATCTTTAATGTGGAAGTCTCTAAGTGAACAGTGCCATCTCTTCTGTCCAGAGTCTAAACAATTTGAGAAATAACAGAATAAAGATGGAGGTAAAAATATCATCTTTATTTTTCTTTTAAGATTTTAAAATTTATTTGGAAGAGGGAGAGAGAGCATGAGCACCAGCAGGAGCGACAGAGGGAGAGGGAGAAAGAATCTCAAGCAGACTCCATGCTGAGCACAGAGCCCAACACTGGGCTTGATCTCATGACCCTGAGATCACAACCTGAGCAGAAACCAAGAGTCATATGTGTAACCAACTATGCCAACCAGGTGCCCCCCAAATATCACCTTTATTACCAATAATGGCCAGACTAGCCTGATCAATCAACTTCTGAGTTTATTGATGGTGGAATGAGGAAAGGACAGAGGAGGCAAGGAGTTCCACTAAGTGAACTTTCTTTATGTGGGAGAAACATAAGACAAGAACAATTTCCCCCCAATATACAGTTTTTAAGGGAGGATTTGGGAAATAAAGGATATTAGTCAGTGCTCACCCTCTATTCCCTCTGCCAAAAGGATAATTTTATTTATTATGGAATACATTGTACTAATACTGTCTTTGTAAAAAATAAATAAAATTCCTTATATTTTGGGGTTGATTGTTAAGATGCATACTTTGGTTTTGGACAAATAAATTACAGAAATCAGAAACTGTTTAGTTTAATTGCCCACCTTTTAAGAAAACAAAATTATACAGCATGGAGAATTCTTTTAATAGATCTGAAACTAACAGACTCCCACACTGCAAAAAATGCCCCACAAGCATTTATATTTGAGAAAGAAGCTAATTTGTTAGTGTGAACACTGTTGAGCACTGCTCAAATTGCAAATGTGTTTATAGTCAGGGTAGAGAATTCAATAAAAACAAACAATGGAGATAATCTGTATAATGTGGTATATTTTAAAAATATGCTTCTGGTATGATTTTTTTTTCTTAGAAAATAATTATTCACATAACAAGCAACAGCTGCTTGAAAATAAACTTGGAATGTTAAATTTATTAATTGAAATACTATTGCCATCAACATCACATTTTAGGGATTTTATAAGCAGCACAGAATTAATGAGTAAAATATCACTGATGCCATTATAATGTTTACTCGAGGCAGCACAGAGATTCCTTTTTTTCCTGAGCTATGGGAGTCTCCATGAGAAGCTAGGGGTCTATGTACACATGTCATCCAGAAAATCAAACAGGTGCCCAGGCAGGATTTTAAAATTTTAGAATATTTCACTATTTTTCATGAGTTCAGTGTTAGCAGAATATTGGTGCTTGAGAATGATAAATACCACTTATATTTATATACTGTGTTAACCAAACCTTTTGTTTCTTCATTTTGATGCTTTGACATCTTGAAGCCTTGCTCACCCTGGAGGGACTACCCCCCTCAGGATTAGCTAATTCTTGGAGATAGCATGGAACTCACTGGGATTTTGTTTTTCATATGTAAATAAACATCTAGAGTCCATACCCTAGTCACTTCTTTCATTGGGTCTCACGCTCTGGACCTCTATCCACTTGCCCTAGTCACACCAGGGCCAGGTACTAGACAACTAGGGACAGACCCTACACCCCAGAACCTACTGAAATTATTCAGAATAGCCAGTCCCCAAACTGCGTACCCAGCCCCACTCATTCCTTCCTGGAGAAACCATCACAAGGGCTCTTGCCCCAATTCTCCCTTCACTCTCTCTGCCTCCTGACCAAAATTGGTGTTTCTCCATGTGGCCCTGCATCACACACTGCTGTGCCTCCAGTTGCTTCGGGTCTGTGTATGTAAAAATTTCTTTCTTCCATGAAGCCATTTCTATGTGTGCATGTGTCTTACCATACCTGATAAAACAAATTCCAGTTTCCTTTAGAACATTTACTTCTTTATAATTAATGAAGTGCCTTCATGTGGTTTTATCTCACTGGCCATAATAATCCTATGAAACAGATATTATTTCCATTTAACAGGTCAAACACTTGAGGATTAGTGAAGGCAGAGCCAGTTTGTACTAAACACTATGCCATACAGAATAGTGTATAGATTTGGGGGCTAGAAAGTATAATAATACTTGTCTAAGTCTTTCTATTGGTTCATCTGTAAGTGAGGCCAAGAATGTCTACCATTGGGGTGTTAAAAAGAGTAGAAGTAATGCTCTCAGAGTTCCAAGTTTCCTTTCAATTTCTGCCATGACCACTTTTGTCAAGGGTTGTTCCATCTTTAGCAGTTTATTTTCTTTTATCCTCTAGCAAAGAGCTAGTTTATTATATCAGTCTCTTGTTTAAGGACCTATGGATTTGAGAATTCTGTATCTATGTAAAATGTATTAGTTTTCTATAAACAAGAATCTTTTTAAGAATAAATAGAAAAGGCAAATAAAATGCAAAAATATTGAATTTAAAGGCATTAGTGAGCCTTTGAAGAAATCAGGCTAAAGAATCTAAGATTCCAGAGAGAGGTGAGTTGTAGAGAGGTAAACAAACAGTCTGTAACCAGTGTCACCAGAATTTGTTACCAAATTCTGACATGGCAAGAGGCTAAAAACTGGTAAAATTGGCCCAGACAAAGGGCCACTCTGGAGAACAGAGAAATCATACCATTTGGCAATCTAAAATGAACGAAGACAAAACTAAAATCATTGAGTATTTTCAAACACATACCAGTTTGGTTCCCAGGACATTTGCCAAATTCTGAAGCTACACTGTGCTACAAATTATGTCTGAAAATACCTGAAATGTAGATTAGAAATTTCCAATTTCACAGAACACAGATGTTAGATTTCAGGGCCTGTCAGGGTTTGGGGGCCTGGTGAACCAATCATGTTCTCAGCTGAAAGTCTGGCACACTAGCTCTTAGGAATAATAGCAAGCCACAAATATACTGAGCATTGCCCAAGAGCAATGCAACCTAAATTTGGCTCAATCCCTGATTGGATCAAGAGAATTCACCCTTACTCTGTCCAGCAAAGAAAAGATGGAACTTTGATGGGAAAATGGTAACATCATCCAGAGCTTTTACAGCTGCTATAAATAATGTCTAGCACTCAATCCAAAGCTACTAGGATTGGTAAATAATAGGGTTATACAAGCAAAAGCCAAGATATAAACAATAACAGCAACAACAACAACAACAAAACAGACAATGTAAATAGTCTCACAGGTGAACTAGATATTGGATCAATGACTTGAGAATAATTATGATTAGGATGTCTAACAGAAGATGAATAATTTTATTGGAGAATTGGAATCTATGCAAAATAATTAAATGGAACTTGCTGAATTGAAAAATACAATATCCCCAATTAAGAATTTAATGAATTTAAGAAGCAGATTAAACACCAGAAGGCAGCACAGGTGAACTAAAAGACGGGTCATGACAAAAGATTTAAACTGAAGCACAGAGGAAAAACAGAAGGAAAAATAAAACAGATATTAAATACCTGTGAGGCAGAGTGAAAAGTCCAATTTACATGTAATTAGAGTCCCAGAAGGAAAAGAGAAAGGGATTTGGGCAGAAATAGAGATAATGGTCAATAATTTTCCAAAGCTGACTGAAGACTTCAACTGACGTTTTGAAGCCTACAAATATGGGGCACCTGGTGGCTCAGTCAGGTAAGGGTCTGACTCGATTTCAGCTCAGGTCATGATCTTGGGGCCATGAGATTGAACTCCCCTGTTGGGCTCCATGCTGAGTGTGGTGCCTGCTTAAGATCCTCTCTCCCTCTCCCTCTGTCCCTCCCTGTACTTACACTTATACTCTCTCTCTGAAATAAAATTTTAAATACTAAAAAAAAAAAAAAGTCTTGCAATTATCAAGCAAGATAAACATAAAGAAAAATAGCAGTTAGGATATAATGGAACAATACTTTTTAAACTACTAGAAGAAAAAAATGCCAATCTAGAATTCAAAACCCAGTATTCTAACCAAATGAAGGAGAAATAACAATCATATGATCCCTATTTACTATGGCATATACTTGAATTCCTCAGTCTGACCTTTAGGAAACTTCCAGACTCTTAAAATTTTATTTTTTGTTAGTCTGTGTCTACATAGACTAAGTCTACTTAGTCTACTAAGTCTATGTCTACACCTCCTGGATATAACCAGACTTGATCTCGTTCTGGATATGTGCTTATAGTCGTTGTCTTACCTTATACACCTTCACCTTGACTCCCACTTTTAAATTCTAACTTGTCTTTAGCACAAAACACAGCTTCTACTTTCATTTGAAAGCTTTCCCAGGCCTCTATCAAAGTCCTGTACTTCGGTTTTGATATAGACTGTTTTGCATAGCCATTTACTAGTTTTGTAAGTACTATATTTCATATTTCAGATGACATTGATTTCCAAAACATAGCGTTATTTTATATGTCAGGAAGAAAGAAAGAATAAATACTTCCAGTTAAACTATGCATTCTGCAATTCCTTAACAATAGTCAAGGTAGCCTCCTGTTGTTTTGAAATTTCTCTCATCTATTTTAAGGGATTTGGCAATTTCTCCTACTCTTATTTGCATTGCCTGGTACAAAATAGGCAGTCCTTTACACACACACCCATTTACCTTTTTGGGCATATTTTCCTTTTTTAGATGTGTCATAACATACTTAGTTTTTGCTTTATAATAAAATGTAGAATTGTAAAAGAAAGTATGGAATTTTCTCAAGAACAATTACTTGCTTAGTCTGTGTAAACTTTGTGTCTATTTTTAGTGCATTTTTTAATAAGCATTTCAGAGGCTTTTCATTTTAATGGCATAACAAGGGGTAATATTTTTTTAAAGATTTTTACTTATTGGATAGAGTAAATTGGATATTGGATATTTTTGATTCCCAAGACTAAAAGATTTTCCAAATTGGATATTGGATAGAGAGAGCACTGTGGTGGGAGAGGGAGAAGCAGGCTCTTGAGTGAGCAGGAAGCCTGATTCAGGGCTCAATCCTAGGACCCTGGGATCATGACCAGAGCCAAAGGTAGATGCTTAACCAACTGAGCCACCCAGGGGTCCCTCACACAGCATAATAGTTTTAAGACATTCTAAATATAATTAAACTCACTCCATGTAGTACCAACCATGCACATGATTTGACTGGAATGATGACAATATGAACAACGACAACCAAGTGTTGAGCATGTCTGGGCAATGACAACCACATCCTGAGTTTAGTGTGGTTGACAGGAACTGTATGACATATCTCAATTTGAGATGATAACATTAAACAATATAACCTTAGAATCAACAAGATATTGTACTACTTGCCTCCTGCAGTAGATTCTAAGGTCCCAGAGGGCCTGAAGTACTTCCTTCATGTTGTTTGGTACAATCCTAGCATGCTGTACACATAGAAAACATGAATATAAACAACATAATAGGTAATCAAATTTAATTTAAAAAGGGGGAAAAACTTGTTGAATTAAAGTAGAGAAGAAAAATGCATCATTTTACCATGTAAAATTCCCCTTTGTCAACATTAGATAAGATTTATTTTTAGATATGTCATATGCAGTATTCTTTAGTCTTTTAAGAGGTCTGTGGATATTTATGAGGGAGTCCATGTATAACCAAAATACAGTAGTCTGGAACACAGTAGGTTCAATTTATGTGAGCAAACTTTGTCAATACTCTACTGACTTACTCCTATCAACAAACAAGTCTTTATTGAATGGAATGAGAGTTAATCCCAATATTTTTCTGTCTGAAATCATAGTTTGCAAACTAGCAAAGTGATTGCAGAAATCTTAGAGAATTTTGATTGTTACTGATCCTCTTCTATATTTGTAGATACTGAAATTTATTTATAGGTCAGAAGTATTGTAGTTACTCAGGATCATATGTACTGAATGGATTATATAAAGCACGCTATAATTCTTGTGGTCAATATGAATAACCTCACCAATTTGGATTTGATAATTCAGAAAATGTATTAATTTGAACCTTGTGAAATCCTTTTAAGTCTACTCTACATGTCTAGGGAATAGGAGAGGGAGAGTATTTGAAAAGATTATTCATAGTACAAAAAACTTGTGGGAAAATGTCTTACTTGAGAAACAAATTGTTTTCAATATCCCCAAAGCATTCATTTTATACTAAAATGTAATGTTTATTCAAATCGTTTTTATTTGTTAATCAAAACAGGTTCTTGAACACTAGTGGCCATTAAAAGCATTCCTGCATGCTCTTTGCAGTAACAAAGCTGGTATGACACAATGAAAATCTTTTACTCTGGGGAATCAAAAACGTATTGGCTTCAATCATGGGGTGACATAGGGCAGTGTCCTTAACTAGTCCTGGTTCTAGTTCCTCATAGGAGAAAGGCGATGTGGGATACCTCCTAAGGCATCTGTAAGAAGTAAATGAGCTAACTATGTGAACATTCCTTGGCATATTGTTGGATTTAAATAAATATTTATTGGATTAATCCATTATTTAATGAGTAAATTAAATTTAGACTTCCTTAATCCAGACTTTTAACTCATCTTATTGTCAGTTAAGATGGTTTTATGTATGTGTGTTGCACTAATACTTTTTTAAACATTTATTTATTTTTGAGGGAGAGAGAGAAAAAGCGTGAGTAGGGGAGGGACGGAGGAAGGGGGAGAGAATCTCAAGCAGACTCCCTGCTGAGCATGGAGCCGGATTCATGGTTCCATCTGAGGACCCTGAGATCATGACCTGAGCTGAAATCAAGAGTCCCATCCTTAACAGACTTAGCCACCTAGGCACCCTCCAGTTCATTTCTAAATGAGGGATTGGTATGTCTTTCCAGTTAAGGGCTAGATAGTAAATATTTTAGAGTTGTGGGTCACATATGGTCCCCATCTCCTATTCTTCTCTCTGTGTATGTTTTTTAAAACAACATTTAAAAATGTAAAAACTATTCCCAACTAATGGACTATGCAGAAAGAGGCAGTGCCAAATTTGGCCTGTTACTATAGTTTGCTACCCCTTGATCTAAACTTTCTTCATTTAATACTTCCACTAGCACCTTCATTAAGGAAGGTGTTCCATTTTATTTCTGTACTTACAGTGCACATTATTAATGTGTTTCCAAGGTTTGGGAAGATAAGAAACCCAAATTTAGCTTTCTTGGGTAAAATTTAGAGTACTCTCAATTACTGTATTTGAGAAAGTAAACTGTGCTTCAGGGATGGTTTAGCAATTTCCAGAAAACTATGAAGAAAATAAGAGACAGTATTTTTTACCTTCTGTCTATGAAACAAATCAAAGACTTTTATGAGCTTGTACACATGTTAGGAAACAGGGAAGTTTGTATTTTTTTATTAGAAAATATGAATTCTTCAAAGGTACATCTGTTAGTCTCATAGGTATTCACATTGATTAAGATTTCTTATTAACATACAATCATCTCCAAATGTTTCCACTTAATTGCTTTTTATTTCAGTTAAGTACCAATGTTCTTTATTCTCACACATAGTTTAATTAGCATGGAAGGTCACTGAGAGGTGTTAAGGCACAAACTTGCCCAGAGGAAGTAGTTGATGCCTGGCTGGCTTCTAATTATAGAGCATCCTAAAACTGCACAGTAAAGGGGAGTTTGGAGGGAAGAACAATAATGAGAGAATAAAAAAAATGAGCAAGAAGCATCCCTATGCACAGGAGGACCAAATGCTGAGCTCCTATTCTGTTCAGGTCACAGCTGCATATGTTACCAGTAGGACATAAAATACAATATACAGTAGCTTATAGATCATCTAATAACATTTATTAAACATCCATTAGGTACAAAAACTGGGGTGGATGCTTGTAGGGGCTATTAAAGTATTGAGTAAAATGGTGTTGAGAAACATACAAATCAAATATGTAATGATTAAATATCATAATTGCATGTAAAACAGAATGTTATTCCTTATTATTAAACTTTCATTACTAATAATATTTTTTATTTTACTAAATTCTTACCAAAATTACATTAGAACCAGGCTATTTGGCCACATAATCCATAGGATTAACCATACACAGACATCCCTAGAAGTGATGTTCTCGGCCAATAACAATGTACTTCTCTATGTGGGTTGGGTCTGTCTTAAAAGTATTTATTATAATCCAGTAATAAATCAGAGGGTAGCTATACGTGCTACAAAATTATTTTTTAATTTTATCAAGTAAATTAACACACACTTTGCTATAAACAAGAGATGCCTTAATAGTATTAAAATAGATTTCAACATATAACACTTGAATTCTTTAATTTAGCTACAACTTTCCACAGTGACTTCTATGGGGATAAATCCAGGTATCCCTGTATTTTATGTTAGTGCATTTCAAAATGATAAAAGCAAACTTTGCCTTCAACGAGTGTGGATGATAATAGTGTTATAACATTTGCAGATAACACCTGTTTTGTGGAATAGTTTCAGGAGCTTACTAAGCATTCCCAATTTAATGTATACCAATCCTGAGAGGAAAGTACTATTGTTATTGCCACTTTATAGATAAGGAAGCCGAGGCAAAGAAAAGGTGACTTGCCTGAGTCATGCTCAGAAGTAGGAGAGTTGGGCATTAAATCCAGTCCGTGCAATTCCAGCATCTTCCGCTAGTAATTCAGCCTTCATGTAAATAAAATATGGAGTGGTATGACTGATTCATCTCTCCACAGCATGAGTGAGCAAACAGCATTACATGTTCATTATGTACATTTAATAAGGAGGATTTCTTTGGTGAGGGAAGTTTAGCTGATATTTCTTTGCTCCTCACTTCACCCTGGTGAGCCTCAGTTCCTTCACATATGAAATGTGGGGGTTGAAGGCAGACTCAGTTTCAATAGTTTTTTTTATTTTAAAGTATTTTTTTAAAGTGTAAAGTCATCACTCTTATACAAATACAAAATGAACCCATCTCAGGTAATCTGTTTTACTCATTAAGGAGAGAACCAGTAAGATGTTAAAACTGGTTCAATGAATTTGAATTGCCACACTTTTATTGTTGAATGAGGAATGTAGAAATTAATTTACAAAATGATGCAAAATTGTCCTTTTTAGGGGAGAGTGGAGCAATTGTCCCTTCTGGACAGAATTTGCAGGTCTGTGGACAAGGATCACTTGCTCTGTTCTCAGCTACCTACAAATTGTAAGATAGATCAAAGACAAGGCAGGGCCCAGAGTCCCCAGAGAATCAGATAACTCAGAGTGTGTTAGACAACACCTTGTTTCTTTCTTTTTTTTTTTTTTAAGATTTTATTTATTTATTTGACAGAGAGAAATCACAAGTAGGCAGAGAGGCAGGCAGAGAGCAGGGGAAGCAGGCGCCCCGCTGAGCAGAGAGCCCGATGTGATTTCTCTCTGGGACCATGACCTGAGCCGAAGGCAGTGGCCCAACCCACTGAGCCACCCAGGCGCCCCAACACCTTGTTTTTAACTGAAGATGCCCAGGGATTTTCTGGTGCAATTCTATGCAATTTCCCCTACACACACCTCAGACCAAGTCCTATGGGAAGTCTGACCTATGTTTGCTTTGATGGAAGAAGTGGGGAGCCAAGAGCTCCTGTCAGTTTGCCTCAATCACTCACCCAAATTCCAAAAATTTTCCCTGCAACTGCCCTTGAGGCATCTCAGAGGGCTATGACGACTGTGTGATCTCTCTAGCTTCCACAGCTAACTAACATTCTGCAATTTCCTGATTCTCCTTGTTGGGAGGCAAAAGCCTGAGCTGTAAGAGATAAATGCATTTTGCTATCATCTCACAGTGGCTGTGCATTCAGTCCCCATGAAACCAGAAGCATCCTTCTGGGTCTGGAGCCTGGGATCCTGTCTGATTAATTCTCAAGAGATTCTCCTACAGTCAAAAGCTTGAAATATGCAAAAAATGTTACGTCCGGAACAAAGTCTTCTCTGAAGGCTGTGTCTCTTAAACCCCAGGATAATCTTCAGCGAGGACCTGGAAGCCCTTTCTTCCATCCCAAGGGGCCTTTGATCATAAGGCATTCATAACACTGTTAGATATGTGTGCACATTCAGTGGCTATTTCATTAACAGGCTTCCCAGGAATGGACATATGACGGAGCTGGTCTGGCAGAGTTTGTTTAATTAGAATGGAAAAGTCCATAGTGAGTTATAACTAATTTACAGGCAAATCTGTGAGACCAGGGTATGTTGAAGTTTTATGTTGAAACAAATTTCAATGAACATATGCCGTGTTTCCTCTGTGGTCATCATTATTGGAAATATTTTCGACCAAGAGGCTTAGATAGAAGGTACAAAGTGAGTTTCTGTTTTCTTCCACCATTTCAGCTTTATATCAATGCTATTTTAAATATCCCCAGAAAGAAATTTCCCCAAAGATTGATTTGAGGGTGAGGTTATACACTTTATAACTCTAACACATCTCTTCCACATTTCCTGCAGTTTGTAACTCTCTTCTGATCACTTTTCTTCCTCACCAAACCACCAGTACCTGCTATTCATCTGCCTTTCTTCCTTTATTTACGTTCTACCTATTCTATTAATACACTTAAATTTAATTAAAATGTTTATTGAGCAAGTAATAGAACAAAGCTGAGAACTCTATAAGAAAAATCAATTGTGTCACCTCAAGAACATATTCATTATTTACTCCTGTTTTTTTTTAATTCTTTTCTAGTCCTTGCCAGTAAACTCACCTATTTTTAAGCCAAAATCATAGAGCAAATGCAACTCCATTGTGATTTTTTTCCTCATAAGTATCATAAACATTTTTCCAGTTGCTACTACAGCATTCATAATTGTCTTTATTCTAATTTTCTATTTACATGAGTTATTTTTATTATAACAGACACAGATACATTGTGATATTTAATAAAATATGATACAGGAAGGTACAAAAGAGACATTAAAAATTATCTGAAACCCTACCAACTAGGGATAATAATTGCTATTTCAATAAACATTCTTTCTTTCATTTTTTATGCATTATCTATAACACATAGCTTTCAATATGTAATTTTACATAAATGGGGTCACATGTGCACACAGATATACAAACAGGACTCAACTTGTTTGTTTCCTCAGTAATAAGAGCGGACTTTTTTTTCCATGTCAATGATTATAGAAATGCATCATTACTTGCATGCTTGGATAAATGGATTATCTCCTTGCCCTACATTTCAAGTACTATGATTATTACATGAAATGGGAGGCTCTTTTAAACTTTAACACGTACTGTAAACACTATTCTTTTTTTCTTTTTTTTCCGGATTGGTGAAGGGCTTCTTTTTTTTTTTTTTTTAATTTCTTTTCAGCGTAACAGAATTCATAGTTTTACACCACACCCAGCGCTCCATGCAATGCGTGCCCTCCATAATACCCACCACCAGGCTCCCCCAACCTCCCATCCCCCGCCCCTTCAAAACCCTCAGGTTATTTTTCAGAGTCCATAGTCTCTCATGGTTCATCTCCCCCCCAATTTCCCTCAACACCCTTCTCCTCTCCATCTCCCCATGTCCTCGGTGTTATTTGTTATGCACCGCAAATAAGTGAAACCATATGATAATTGACTCTCTCTGCTTGACTTATTTCACTCAGCATAATTTCTTCCAGTCCCGTCCATGTTGCTACAAAAGTCGGGTATTCATCCTTTCTGATGGAGGCATAATACTCCATAGTGTATATGGACCACATCTTCTTTATCCATTCGTCTGTTGAAGGGCATCTTGGTTCTTTCC
>PISX010030677.1:0-18433 GCA_004024625.1 Mellivora capensis | reverse complement strand
CTAGAGGGTATCATGCTTAGTGAAATAAGTCAATCAGAGAAAGACAACTATCATATGATATCCCTGATATGAGGAAGTGGAGATGCAACATGGGGGACTAGGGGGGCAGAAAAAGAAGAAAAGAAACAAGATGGGATTGGGAGGGAGACAAACCATAAGTGACTCTTAATCTCACAAAACAAACTGAGGGGTGCTGGGGGGAGGGGGCCGGGAAAGGTGGGTGGGTTAATGGACACTGGGGAGGGTATGTGCTATGGTTAGTGCTGTGAAGTGTGTAAACCTGGCGATTCACAGACATGTACCCCTGGGGATAAAAATTTTTTATAAAAAATAAAAATTAAAAAAAAGAAAAAAAAAAAGAAAAAAAAATATTCGCCATTCTAATCCTCTTCTGATTCATTACAATTATTTCACTGTTTAATTAAAATAAAAATAAATGATATATTTTATTAAGCAGTATTATAGTATAACTATTACTATTATAAAATCTATATGTGAACATAAAGTAATTTTAGAATGATGTTAATAACATATAGAACTAGGTTATTTATGGATGCTTTAATTTTGAATTTTATGTATTTATTTATTCATCTGTTTTTCTCTTTATAGTTTTATGCAAATTTGATTTGAAATGTAAACAATGTGTTCTTTAAAACTATATTTAAGACAGACAATTCTGGTTTTTATTATTGTTATTCATAAGATGAATTGAAGTAGAAAGATGATTTGATATGAGAATTTTATGTATTTTTCTCCTTCCCTTCCATCATGAATAGCCCCATTAAACTAATATCAAAATATGCCAAATATTCAATTTTTATTCTGAAGTTTTTCTGGTGCAATAATTTTGATTCCTTGGGAAACTGTCAAGCATTCTGTCCTGTCTTAGTGAGATGGATTTATTCATATCCCCAAAGAAATAAATATGTAGTTACGATTGTATTATAGAATAGATTCATACTTTAGAATTGTTTTTATAGTGAATGTTCTTAAATCCTCCGTTGACTTTCAGCAAGCTCCATTGAGATACACCCTTAAATGTTATGTAATGAAAAATATATTTTTTAAGTTTTTATTTCAATTCCAGTTAACATTGTTATATTAGTTTCATTTCTATACACAAATAATGAAGCATCAGAAAGAGAAATTAAGAAAATAATCCCATTTAAATTGCACCCAAAATAATAAGATACCTAGGAATAAACCTAACCAAAGAGGTGAAAGACCTGTACTCTGAAAACTATAAAAAACTGATGAAAGAAATTAAAGACAACACAAAGAAATGGAAAGACATTCCATGCTCATGGTTTAGAAGAACAAGTATTGTTAAAAAGTATGTGCTACCCAAAGCAATCTACACATTCCATTTAAAGCAATCCCTATCAAAATACCAATAGCATTCTTCATGGAACTAGACCAAACATCCTAAAATTTGTATGGAACCACAAAGACTCTGAAGAGCCAAAGCAATCTTGAAAAAGAAAAGCAAAGCTGGAAGCATCACAATTCCAGACTTCAAGTTGTATTACAATGGTGTAATAATCAAAACAGTATGGTACTGGCACAAAAACAGCCACAGGATAGAAAGCAATAGAATGGGATAGAATACCCAGAAATAAGCCCACAATTATATGGTCAATTAATCTCTGACAAAACAGGAAAGAATATCTAATGGGAAAAAGACAGTCTAGTCAACAAAGGGTGTGGGGAAAACTGGTCAGCAACATGCAAGAGAATGAACCTGGACCACTTACTTACACCATACACAAAGATGAATTCAAAATGGATTAAAGACCTAAATGTGAGACCTGAAACCATAAAAATCCTAGGAAAAAAAAACCCAAAACACAGGCAGCAATTTCTTTGGCATCAGCTGTAGCAATTTTCTCTAGGTATGTCTCCTGAGCAAGGGAAACAGAAGTAAAAAATAATGAAAACCATTTTTCTTAGAAAAAATAAAATTTCCTTTAAAGAATGTTTTAAAAGTATTTTCCAATTGAGATAACTATTACTTAATGAGTCACATTGCATTTTTATTTTTAACATAAAATTAATTTTATTAGGTTTATCTGTTTTTAATCATTTAAGAGTATGTATTTTTCTAAAATAAATTTAATATGAGATATAGGGTATTTGATCACATTTTCTAGTCATTTTAGGTAAAACTACTGGTTCTATCCAGTCCCCAAGGATCCCACTTATTTTTATACATTTTTTAAACCCAAGGTTTTTGCCATTTCCTTAAACACCAAAGTTCATTTCATATAATAGCTTTTAAATGTTGTTTATGGAACAACCTAAGGTAGCACAGTTATTATTGTTTATACTTAACATATTCTGCAATTCTTTCTTTATGGTCTAATGTTAGGTCTTAGTCTCAAATAATTTAAAAAGAGTTGTTATGAAAATCTATGACTTTTTAAAGAAACTATTGTATATTCCTAATGTGGGATATATATTTATTTAGTTATATGTCTGGAAGATCTTAAGGTTTAATTAACATTCCAAATGTCATGCAGCTTACAGTAGAGCACAGTGGAGAAAGCAGCAGAATAATTGGATTGTAATATCAATTTATGTAATAACCCTGTTTCCTTGATTAGTTCGACTCTTGGTGTTTTAATTTCCTCATTTCTAACATGGAGGTAATAAACCCTTTTTGCAGTGTTATATGATTTCAGAACCAAAGGAGATGTTTGAAAAAGCATTTTAAAATCTATATATTTAATATTAATAGAAACTATTGCTTATTGTGATGATAAGTACCTGCCATGGGCAACTGGGATATTTTATAAATTGAAAATAATATGACTACACATTTTTTTCTACTTTCAGGGGCAGTTTTCCTATTTGATACAAGATCAGACATTTGAATAGATCGATTTGATATTGATATAACCTTTCAGGAATAAATAAACTCAGTATTTTAGAGCCAGAAATGTAGTCTTCTAATGCATCATGATTTTTGTCTGGTATTTCCTCCTTTATTTCTTAAGCTACCTAAACTTTGAACAAACTTTAAAAAATTTGCGTGTGTATCAGGGAAAGATGCCATTTTATGATTTTTGGAATTAAATTGCTATAACAATTAAAAGCAAAGGAAGATTGAAGTTGAAATCAAACTCGCTCTTAATTACCAACTCTTTTAGAATCTACATAAAATTACACTCAACTAAAGTCATCAGCTTAGTGATCAGTTTTGATATTTTTTGGTTTAACTTCATCTGGGAGCAGGGTAGAGTGAAAAATTAGTATATGTTTAATTCTACAATTGAATTCAAAGAAGTTAGAAAAGAAAGTTTTTCATAGTGAAAAGGGGATTTTCTGCAAAGAATAATATTATAATTAAATTTCCAAATCTTTGATACCTAGAAATTATATAAATATTACATACATCTAGAAGGGCAACTCTATTTTGGGTATGCCATGGCATCTTCTAGTAGACAGGATGTCTGCAGCTCAAGCTACTCCCTGAGAGGAGGGCTTTTCTCAGCAAAGGCCCCCTCCTAAGTGTAGCCGACTGATGCCATCTCTCATAGTTTTAAGAATTATTACAAGAATAAATCCAGCATAAATTAGCTTTAAGGTAGCAGGGAAATCACTATGATTCAAAGTCTCACATGTTCCACAATAAACATTTTCCAATGACATTAAAAGTTCAACAATGAAAAATAGAAAAATGCTAGAACTTTACAATTTCAGAATCTCAGCTAAGTGCTGAAACTACACAGGTCTCTGTTCTCAAGATCATGGCTAATTGCAAGAGACAGAAATTTTAAAAGATAATTCCGAAACATGAAACAGTGTTAGATAGACAGCAAAGTCCATAAGAATGCAAATCAAAACAAATTATTAAGGTATGGTGGTCAATGTTCTCTTAACAGAATGCAAATTTTTAAATGCCTAAGTAGTCTAGTCCACAGGATAACTACAATTGCGTGTGTGTGTGTGTGTGTATGTGTTGTGTTTGTTTATGATACACAAAGTAAATGTACACTATTCAGCAAGTAGCCTGCTTGCTTGGTCACTAATGTTGGCCTGTTTACTAATCCTGCTTTAAAAGATCTTTATTATCCTCTCCAAAGCCTGCTTTTCTTCCCTTCTCCCCCATGACTGGCTTATGACCTGATGGTACAAGCTGACTGCAACAAATCCTCTAAGGAAAGATGGCTACTCTTCTACAGTCTTGAAGAAGCCCTTCATGTACGCTTTGTGCAGAAAGTACTCTTGTCTCCAAAAGTAGACAGTGCTATTGTTTCCATGTACTATATTATTGTCTTCATCTTATATGTCAAACTACATCATTTTTTTCTTATAGTTTAGAATTATCTTCCTCTGAAAGTATATGACACCCAAATTGTTCCCCAGTTCACTTGTTTTAACTGTTGGATAAGCTCAGCAGAGTCTATTCTATAGAAAGAACAAGATAATTAAATGGACTTTATCATAAAATCTTATGATATTAAAGGGGAAATGTTGGATGGTTTATTAGTGTTAGAATGTTTTTATATTAAATGTAACCTTGAATATTTCATAAAATGTTATATCAGCAGATGAGAGGCTAAAATACAGAAACACAACTAAGATATCCATTCTAAATGAGTGCAGAATAAAAAAAACAAAATGAGCTATTTGAATATGTCAAGGCAGTTCCTGGGTTTTCCTATGTGATATTTCTAGCGGTCTTCATGGCAACTTTAAGAGCACTGATGTGTAAAAAGGAAAAGTAGCCTAGGACCAGTCATAGAAAATAATTTAAGTCATATTACACCACCAACAATAAAATAAACCCAAAACTAGTGTTTAAAACACATACAACCATGAGAGAGACAAGAACTAAGCTCAATAACACATAAGGAGGTAAAATTGATACTGCAGGGCTAATAAAAATTGGGCAAGTAGAACCACATTTACTTTACTATTCTTTGTGAAATATACTGAAAACAATAATAAAACAGAAACTTTATTCTAAAAAATTATAAACATGCACAAGATTTCCTTTAAAAAATCAAAACACATGTTTTGGATATGAAGTCTCAATGCTGTGAGAATATTAATGATATTTATTTAATTATTATCAACTCTTTTTGGAAATGATTCTGATATTTCACCTGGAAAAATAAAGAGGTGAGAAAAACCAAAAGAAAAAGATCTGAAGAGGAAGATATTATCGGTCAAAAATAAAGCATAAAGTTACATTATTATAAAGAGTATGGTATAGGCAGAGAAATAACTAGAAAAGTCAATTAATATTTTTTTGTAAAAAGGAGAGTCTCCAAATTTACATGGGAATTTAGTGTCTCATGAAGATGGTATTTCAATCGGTAGAAAATTTTTGGATTATTCATTACAGTATTGGGAAAATTGAATAACTAGAAAACAATATAATTTTCCTTATAATAAATAATATTTGAAATGCAGCACAGATTTTTATGAAGTTTTCTCCATTTCATTCATTTTACTGCAAACATTCATGTTTATGAAATTTAACAAAAATAGAGAAAGATATGAAGATTTTACTCAATACCAGTGAACTAAGGAGTATGTGACATTTTTCTCTGACATTCCTATCACTTTGGAATATATAATGAAATTTCATTTTGGTCAATGTTTTGTAAGAAAACTCAAGACCCAATAAAATTATCTGTCTGGTCTGTGTTTTATTCTTTTTTTTTTTAAGATTTTATTTATTTGTTTGACAGAAAGAGATTACAAGTAGGCAAGAGAGGCAGGCAGGGAGAGAGAGGAAGCAGCCTCTCCGCGGAGCAGAGAGCCCAATGTGGGGCTCGATCCCAGGACCCTGGGATCATGACCTGAGCCAAAAGCAGAGGCTTTAACCCACTGAGCCACCCAGGCACCCTGTGTTTTATTCTTGATGATACACTTACTTATTCTTTCTTATTTCAGTATAGTTGACACACAATGTTGCACTAGTTTCAGGTGTACAACATAGTGACTTGACAAGTCTGTACATTATGCTGTGTTCATCACAAGTGTATGTATCATTTGTCACCAGAAACACTATTACAGCCTCATTGACTGTATTCCCTGTGCTGTACCTTTTAGTATCATGACTTACTCATTCCATAATTGGGAGCTTGTATCTCCAACTTTCCTTCACCCATTTTGCCCATTCCCCTACCCCTCACATTTGGCAGTCATCAGTTCTCTGAATTCAATAGGTCTGATTCTGGTTTTGTTTGTTTGTTTATTTACTCATTTTTTGTTTTGTTTTTCACATATAAATGAAATCAAATGATATTTGTTTTTGTCTGACTAACTTCACTTAGTAGCTACCCTTTGGGTCCATCCAGGTTGTTGCAAATTGCAAGATCTCATCTTTTTTTTTTTTTTAATGGCTTCTCTAATAAATATTAACTCCCTAGAAAAGGGTAAGTTATGTACATAAAAGTTTAATAGAGGTGAAAATATAAATGGTCAATAAACTTATGGCAAAAAAAAATCCTCAAATTTATTCATAAAGTTATGCAATTTTAAACAATTAGGGAAATTTCCTTTGACTGTTAGATTGGTAAATGTTAAGAAATACCAAATACTGCTGAGGATTTTTAGTGGAGCCTAAATTGCTATAAACTTTTTGAAAGGAATTCATCGACTATTATCCAAATTAAAAACAAAACAAAACCAACCAAACAAAAAAAAACGAGATCTCTTTCTTAATGGGTAAGATATTTTCTCTTAAAACATATTCCACTACTTCCAAGTGCCTCCCTGTTCTTTGGTGTGTCAGCAGTCCTAGCTGGGTCTCACTCAAATCTCCTGTTTGCATGTGATCATCATCTGGGGTCAGAAACAAAAGGCGAATGGGTCTGTGCAATGGGCTTACCATCTACCATGCATCTGGCTTCTTGCCTGTCCCGGTTAGCAAGACCAAACTCTCTCATGGAGTTGTGTCAGGTCTAGACAGTAGTGTGTAGAGGGAGGTGACTATTTGACTTCAGATGCCAGCTGTGTGCTTCAATATAGCTTTACCAGTGAACCACAAATTTATGGAATTTGGGGCATTTCCTATCATTAATAACTGCTTCTTTTTATTTTCCTTTTCCTTTGTGTTTCACTTTACCATTAGTTAACAAACATTGAAGGGACAAATGGTTGATATCCCCAAAACTTCCAATTAAATCCCTTTTTATACATTTATCTATCAGTACATTCACATAAATGCCTGAATTTATATGTATAGAATCATGCTTCCAATACTGTCCTAATAACAAAACAAAAGAAAACAATGTTTATTATTCATGGACGTTCCGATAATTTATGATGTAACCTTAAAAAGGAATACTATATAACTATTTTAAAAGCTTAATGTAAATTTATGGGTATTGATATGAAAATATTCACTACATAATATGAAGAAAAACAGCAAGTGGAATACAGAAGTGTAACATGATTCTTTACATAAAACACATACACAGACACACACAAAACATACATCCACACACGCTCACACTTTCAGGGGTCACAATCCACAGCTCTCTTTCAAAGACCTGCAAGTATTATTACTATCAGTTGTAGCTAAGTAAAAGAATAAGATGTAGTGGTAGAATGTAGGTTGGATTTCACACTTAAATGAATTCAGACTTAGTTTTCAAATTTTAAACTACCATGTTGTCCATACAAAACCAAGAACAATTTGCCTCAAACTGCCTGTGGGTGTATCCAGACATAGACATCTATATTCACGGAATACTTCTAGAAGGCTGCAAGAAACATTCTTAACAGAGATCAATATTTTGATGGTGAAAGGTGACCTTAATTTTGTACTTCATACTCTTCTGTGGAAATCTCTTACATAAGTGAAAATTATTATAAACCAATGAAATGTCTTTGTTAATATTTAAAATACATGCAACACATTTGTCTAAGCTTTATTGCAATATTTATAATGCTCTCTATTACACCTAAAATCTTTATATTATATGGCTTTATATATATCCTATCTATATTCTATATGGTGTTACTTCACCTGGAATTTTCTTCCCCTCTTCACACCTTGATAGCTGGTAAACAATATCCATTCTTCTCAAATTTGCTCATGACAAGTTTGTTTATGACAAGTAGGCTGCTATCCCAACTTTCCCCTCCCCCAATAGTGGTGAGTCACTCTTCCTATTCACTTCTTTATGCTACATGCTTTTATAAAGTACATGTCACATTGAGTTATTATTCATTAGAACATGTCCTCTGTCTCCTTAGTCTGAAATTTCCTTGAGAGTAGAAACAATTCTTGATTTTCTTTACCATCCCAAGTGCTATGCAGAATACCCCAAATAAAATCACTTAAACTAAGCTGAGAGGAGACATTTCCTTTTGTAGTCTGTAAATCATCCCTAGAATCTAGAATGAAAGTAAAAAGTAGAACTTCTCTTTAGTGAGGGCTTACTATGCTATTTCTTAAGCACTAAATATATTTCACCTTACTTAAGACTCACTATAGATAATTATTAAGCTAATATTCCAGAAGGAACTTGAGGTTCTAGTCACTAATTTTCTTGGCCAAACTTGAAGATCTAGAACCCGTTTATGATATCATGGATAAGGATTTGACCCCAAAATACAGAGAATCTAAAATTCCTCTGAGATACAAGAAAGCAAAAGCTGAGTAATGCTTTAAATTCTATTTTGCCTCAACAGTAGAGCAATAAGGATTAATAATAATAAAATTAAAGAAGACAAAGTTTAAAATAAGCATAAAATAAGTTAAGTATATAAAAAGGTAGTAACAAAAACTCAGAGAGTACAAATGAATTTGTTTGTGAAGCTATATATATCTCACCATCATAAAATATACTGTAATATACAGTATTAATAATTATTGAAACATGTATAATAAGAAATATAATTTTCCCAAGAAGACAGTACAGAAAGATAAGAAAAACAGCTGACATAAAAATTTTTAACTATAAGAGAATATAAATCTTTAAGGACCAAAGATACTGTGAAATATACTTTTCAAGAAGGAGCATTACAGGAGTCCCCAAAATAGGAAACATCACATATATACCTTAAGAATATAACTGCAATGAAATATTTAAAGGATTATAAAAAAATAAAATGTCCTAAATCAAGAAGAATCGGCATGTAAGTCATAGTATCATAATTTCAGGAAAAAAGAGGAAAAGAGTTGAAAATTGGTTTAATTGGGTCACTTTTATTTTAGTAATGGAAATATATACTTTAAATAGAATGAGAGTTTTCAAATAAAAAAATACAAAGAACAAAACACTATGGTCATAAAACTGTTTAAAAAGTAGAAAAGTAATGTAAGAATTGTTTTCAGTCTCTACTCCAGTATTATTATACTTAAAAATCCTGACAAGTGTAATTCCTTTGGGTCCTCAAAAAGGATGATATGTTATCTAGAATATAAATGTGTGTTTTTGAACTTGAATCATGAAATTCTGCTCCCTACTCTAACCCACTGAGCCACCCAGGCGCCCCTCTGCTCCCTACTCTAAAGAGGGGTTACAACTTTATCATTTCCTCTATCCATACTGATCTTAATTGTGACAGAGAGGTGTAGGCAAAAACCTTATTGCCATTAATTGCTGATTGCAAAATATAAAGACATGTAAAGGAATTTGGAAGATCACCAATATTTCTGTTTCTCAGTATATTTATATGAGAAATGACCCCCTGAGAAAGTCACTACTCTATACTAAATGACCTGCTTGGGGCCTTAAAGCTCTTGGTCTCCAAGCTGTTTAGTGGCCTGTGTCAAAAAAATTACTTGTTTCAGTCCAATTTCTCTCAATTCAATAACCCCTAAGCCTCTCAAAACACAGCAAAGTTAAAATGATTTTCAATTGCTTTGGACTGGGATGTGTCAGGCAGTCACCAACATTTCATGGACATCAATAGAACAAAGCACTCACCCTGAAACCTTTCTCCTTTTCTCATTAATCAAAATTCCAATGAGCTGATTTCTTTTTGAGTCTAGTCTAGAAGAGATTTATGAGAAATGGGATTTTTCTGACTCATGACTTTGAGCTAAGCATGCTGGATATATATTCCTGGGGAAAACAACACAGCTAATCATCCCATTTAAACTCTAAATAATGTAGACTTGATTATGTCGTGTATTCCCAAAGTCCAGCCATCGAGAAGCCGGACCGAACTGAGAGCATGGCTTTCTGCTCTGGACTCTATTTTTTAGTGAATGACTTTTCTCAGTGTGGCTTATTTAGTTGCACATTCTAATATCAGTTCATTGTGTCAGAAAGGTAAAAATCACAAGAATTAACGATAGAGGATTTCACTTACTCAGCCGCCTGTCGTCACCTGTCAACTTTCTACCCATTCATCACCTAGCCTGTCACACTTGACATAAGCTTCTGAAGGGCTAGGCGAAGGGGAGGCAGGAGAGGCTGGATAAATGTCTTCATGATCATCTTTAGCAGTGTCAGTAGCTCAGCATTCTCAGTATTTTAGCCTTACCCGTGACAGCTTTTCCACTAGAGCTGAAGCTGCATTCCAAATTGATATTTGTTGCGGCTTGGATTCTGGGCTAGAGCAATGCCTAAGGCAAGCCAAATTCTGCAGTCTGATACCAGTAAACAATATGATCTCTCTTTGTGTTCATGTGGATGAGCTGAAGTGGAATGAGGGAAGGATAACTTCAAATGACAGTTGCCACAGGTGATTAATTTTTTTTTGTCTCTTACAGATTTACTCTGCCTACTCTAATTTAAATTGGTGTTCATAATGATCCTTTCATTTTGCATAAAAGCTGAAGAGATGTTTTCACTCAAGAAATAAATCCACAGGCAGGAGGCCATCCACAAAGATGATGATACTGACTTGCTAAAAAAAAATGCTGTGAGATATTTCCTCTTTACTGATCCCCACCTTCAGCCCATTTGTGCCCACAAGCTGCAATTGCGATGCAGCTGATTGGAGAAAAGCCCAGGAACAAGTGACGCTGCTGGGGTGAGGCATGGAGAGAGGCAACATGGAGGTCTTATTAGGGAAAGAGCCCAGACACAGCTAGACAGAGAAGGAAACATGTTCCAGCTCCTCCTTTCTAATTGTAATCATGGAAAAGTAGCTTAATCCCACTGGGGCTCAATGAACTAAGGGAAAAATGAACAAAAGATACTGCAAAGGGCTATCATGAGGATATTATACTTCATATGAAAATGTTGTAAAAGTTATAAACCATTATTCAAGTCTTAGTTAAGTATTGTTAATAATTATCTCATATCAAAGGGAAACCAACTGACTGATAATTGAGCCTTTACACTTGGCCTTGGGAATCAGAAAGAGTACAAAATCTCATGTTTTAATAACTTTGCTCTGGTTTTTATGGTCTATTATTAGTCATATTTTAGGTTTCCATTTTGGGATATATATAAACATGAAAGCAGTAGTGTTAGTATATATCAAAATATTTAAGTAATGCATATTTAGAGAAGTTGGCAACATAGAAATGAACAATATTAAATAGTAATTTTAGCTACCCATGGGAAAATTACAATACAGAAATAAAGTAGTGCAATGTTAAATAAAGCCTTTCAGGTATAATGATCATCCAAACCACAATTTATTTTTATGGGTCATGGATTAACAAGTTGTGTTTTGAACATAAGCAAAAAACTCACTTTTTTATTTTATTTCAGAAATATCCTTAGAATCTGTGATTCCAATAGAAAAATATCAGAATTTTTCACTTTTTCTTTGCTCAGTCAATAGTCAGGGACTGTACGATGATTACCTGACATACATTCAAACAAATGTGAGCTCCCACATTGATCTATCACTCTCTAGGGAGCTTAGTTCTCAGAAGCTCTGTTTCTAAATAACAAGGTGAGAGTGAGCCAATACAAACTTCCTTTGAAAGAAAATGTCAGATTTGGAATAGAAAAACAAAAGAAATATCACAGCCTTCTTTAAAAGATACGTAGGCCTGCGACTGGTAAAGTCTGTCCTGTAGACACACACTCTTAGGAAATTTGATGAGCGTGCGTACTTACATTATTTATGGCTTCTAACTGTCCAATCAATTGTCAGAGAAGATGAAAAAAAGTACCAATAACTCTAAACTGTATCTGAAAAATATTTATAATTTGAAACCCAAAGTTGAGCAATGACTTCTTTGGTCTAACTAGATGGTACCTATTTGCCCTCTGAAGCAATGCATGGCTTATATTCAATAGGTGGAAACCTACAGGGTAAAAAGATCTACAGGAAATAAAACATCAATTGACTATTTTTTTTCTCCAATACATTATTCTTCTATATATTTCATAACCTCTTAGCAAGGCCGATATTTGATCTCATGAGTCACCTGCCTCTAGCCTCTCTGTGCTCCAACCATCATAATATACAGTAATCAGATTTGGACTTCAAGGCTCACCTCTGATCATCACTCTTGTTCTCAAAACCTCAAATGGCTTTCTATTGTCACTACTCATACACACACCCCCAATCTTCACAATGCAATTTTTAAATGGCAGCACCATTTGTATACTTATTTCTCATTAGTGCCCCATATATAGTCTACCTTGCAGTCAAGCAGAACTAGCTATTTCCATCCTAACATTACTTGGTTTTTGCTCCTCTGCACACACTGCTTTTTTACCTCAAATGTCCTCACTCATCTTGCATCTCTGCCTGGTTGAAATTTTAGGTATCCTTCAAGTTCTATGTCAAAACTCACATATTCAGTTTTCTGGCTCAATATAATTTCTCAAGATCCCCAAATATCCTTAAAACACTTAGACTCAAAAACATAAAATAACCTTTAACTGACTCTCAATAGGGAAGCCAAACCACAACCAGAATCTGGGAAGGGTTTTCATTATTTATAAGATACATAAGCCTGAAGTGCCGTTCCATGTTGGTAACTAGTGTTGGCTTGCTTGCAATCATTTCAGGAACCCCATTCTGCTGAGCTGATGGAAATTGAGTTTGTCCCAACTGTTTTGCCCATCCTCTTAAGACCCAGGCTCTTCAGTTAGTGTCTCTCTACTGCATTTATTAATTTTTAATGAGCCAAATCTATTAATTTAAAATGGCTATATATTCTCATTACATTTCATTTTCATAAATGGATTACCATCCCCATAAAATTTGGGTGTCACAACGCAGAAGGGATAGGTGGTGAAGCAACTCAGGCAGCTTGTAGGAGAGGTTAAAGGAATAAGAATCTGGAACAATTTACCTGTAATGAGCCATGCTGTATAATCCCTTGGTCAGAGCATCAAAGAGACAATCAGGAAAAAGCAGTATACATACATCCTTCAATCTAGCATAAATGCACCAAGTGAGTATTCGTGAAAACAATGTTAATTGGACCAAGAACTTTGTATTAACCTGCCTCTATCAGCTGTAGCTCTGGGAAAAGGAGCATAGCAAACACCCAAGGCTGTTTCTTTTAACTGCATGATAAAAATAGTTTAGCTTTGTTTTTGAGAATCAAGGACATTGTGTGAAATGGATTACATGCAACCATGTTTTGCTTACTCTGTAGGTGTGTAATATGCATTACAAGACAAAATGTAATCATGTGCTTGATATTATGAGACTTACTACACTCCTGTTGAAATTATCTGACAATCCCTCCTCAAGTGGATTGACTAATGAATAAGGGGCTGAGGATATGCCAACAAAGTTTCACTCTCCAACAATTCTCAATGGGGATTTTCTACTTTTAGGATAGGTCAAAAAAGGAAATAGCTTGCATGGGACCTGTGAAAAGTATGGAGTAGTCCATGAAATAATGTTGTAAATATTTTGGACATGTCTAGCTCTGTCTGAGTGAGCTATAGGGAAATATCTAAAGAAGTTAAAAAAAAAAAAAGAAAAGAAAAGCCATTATTATGAATGACTAAGGTGATTGGTCTCTCATTCCTCTGAAATAAGATGTTCTAAAATAAATAATAGGGTCCAATGATATTCCAAGAAAACTAGTAGATTATCTAATAAAGAGAGCAAACAATATGTATTAGTATAATAGTTAATGGGTCCCATAAAAAGGATATATAAATAAGCCATAAAAAGAAAATCACCAAAGCTTTTAAAGGGAGAAAAAAAAGTAGAAAACCATGTCATAAAAATAATAACTACTGGGACTTCTTAAAAAATTTATTGATAAAATTATGTACCAAAATGTATTAAAAATTTAAAATACATGGGATCTAGGGAACTGTTTTGTCATGGATACAAAACTAGCTTAGAGACAAGAGGAAAGGTTGGGAATAAGTAGGCACTTTTCTAAATAAAGAAGTGTAAACAGCAATGCTCCTTAGGGAGCAGTGCCAGCATATGCCTTATTTAACATTTTTATAAATGATTTGGAGGAAAAATGCATTAGGGACTCTCAAAGTTTGTGGAAGACTTTTCTGTAATGCAAAGTCTTGCTGGTGCTAAGTGATCTCAGGAATACTTTGTAACTCGGCTTACAAATGGCAAATTAATTTTAAATTGGGGCAGTTTACTTAGAAAAAAATCTAAATTATACGCAGAGGATGTTCAGCTTGGAAATACCAGTTTTTACATAGGTTATGGACCTTGGAATTGTTACAAGCCATACCCTTCAAGACAGCAGAAAAGAGGGATTAAAGTATTTAAATATAACAAATGCCCATCATCATTAAGCAAGCTATTTGGAGAATTACTAACAATACTCTTCTGCATTTATACTATACTGGAAGCCCACATTTCTGTGGAATATCTAAATCTCTATGCATCTAAGATTTCCAAAGAAATAAGGGGACTGAAAACTTCAAAGGAAAAAGTTAATTCTGTCTGTCTGGGTTTGCATCATGTCATTTCCTTCCTGACCAATACCCACTTCTGTGTTTATCCTTCTTTGGCTTCTTCAGTAGCTCACGTGCTCAGGACTTAAGCTTTCCCAACAGCGTCAGTATCTAAATCCACTCTGATAGCCCATTTTGCTAATCCAATGGATAAGTTTTTAGTTCCAGAAAGACTGAGCACATAAATTTGCCTCTGTTATCTCCTGAAAGCTTTGGAATAATAGGTACAAAATAGACAGAATAAATAAATTCCCTGTGTGTATTTGCAGATGGCAAGTATGGATACAAGCAGAATAAAGATTTTGACAAATTTCTGAAAGACAGAGAAAAGTCAAGTGAAAAAGAAGTGGAAAAAATTGATAGGAAAAATGAGGGCCAAAATTAATATGCGTTCTAAAGAAGTATAAAGGATAATAAGATCTTAATGTAGATTGATATAAATTATCAGTTAAAAATGAAGACCCAATGTCATCATATTTTTGGAAACAAACAAACAAAATTATAGGATGATTCCAGTAAATCATCTCAAGAATTGGATTAGATTCTCAAGAATTTGGATTCTCAAGAATTTAAGAGCTAACAAAGGATTAGAAATTGGATTCTCAAGAATTTAACAGTTACAGGAGTGCCTGGGTGGCTCAGTGGGTTAAGCCTCTGCCTTCAGCTCAGGTCATCATCTCAGGGTCCTGGGATCGAGCCCCTCATTGGGCTCTGCTCGGCAGGGAACCTGCTTCTCCTCTCTCTCTCTCTTTCTCTCTCTGCCTGCCTCTCTCCCTACTTGTGATCTCTCTGTTGTAAATAAATAAGACCTTTTAAAAAAAGAATTTATGAGTTACAAACGAAAGTATTGAAATATAAATATCTTTGTAATATGGTGAAAAAATATATTTCTTAAGAAAGATTAATATATTTTAAGCTAATGGATCAAAAACTAAAGGTCTAAACAAACTATTTGGAAACATGAATAACCTTCCTAAAACAATACAAATGAAAATAATCAAGAAGTGTTTTGGTTTGGGGCGCCTGGGTGGCTCAGTGGGTTAAAGCCTCTGCCTTCAGCTCAGGTCATGATCTCAGGGTCCTGGAATCGAGTCCCGCATCGGGGTCTCTGCTAGGCAGGGAGCCTGCTTCCTCCTCTCTCTCTCTCTCTCTCTCTGCCTGCCTCTCTGCCTTCTTGTGATCGCTCTCTGTCAAATAAATAAAATATTTTTTTTTAAAAAGTGTTTTGGTTTTGGGTACTTGGATTTCTCAGTCAGTTAAGCCTCTACCTTTAGCTCAGGTCATGATCTCAGGATCATGGAATCGAGTCCATATTGGGCTCCCTGCTCAGCAGGGAGTCAGCTTCTCTCTCTGCCCTCCCACTGCTCATGCTCTCTCTTTCTCTCTCTCAAATAAATAAATAAAGTCTTAAAAAAATAATCTTGTTTTAGAATTGGACTAGGTTAGGGAAAAATAGTGAGGGAATAAAAATGTGAATGTGAATGGGGCAATGGAGGTTATTATTTAATTTAAAATATCTGGATTTCTCAGTAACATTTGGCACAATTAATCATTCTCTCTTGGAAACATTCTACTTCATTTCAGAGACACAAAACTCTCCTGGTGCTTTGCCCAGATTTCTGGTCTGTCTATTAACATGTTTATTGTCATTTTTCCCTCAACTTGAATTCAGGAAATTACTCAAGTTTCCATTACCTGGGACTCCATAAGAGGCCTTCTCACTCTATACTCTCTCCTTTGGTTACTGTCCACTTCCATAACTCTACACATGATAAATATGCAGATGACTCAAACATTTTATTCCTGACTTCTCTTTGAAGCTCTGCAACACACATCTGTCTGAGATCATCTTTTTGGTGTCTTATAAATGCCACAAACATACGTGTGTGAAACTTTCAGCATCATCCCTCAAGCATATTTCTCTTTCTGTCTTCCTCATGTGAGCAATGGACTGCACTACACATCCAGTGCTCATGGCTGAAAACTGGGATGTGTTCTAGAAACCACTCTCTCATCACCCACCTTAATCCATCCCCACTTAAGTAAATTTCTATTCAAATGCCCCCACTTTTTTTCTCTTATTTCAAGTTATTTGAACTATTTTAAAGGCCTCCTAATTGATGTCTGGTTCTATTCCTGTCTCTCTCCAATACTCTGCTAGAACACCAGTAAAATTAACATTTAAAAAAAACATAATTGGAGTGCCTGCCTGATTAAATTAGAGCACATGACTCTTGATCTCGGGGTCATGATTTTGAGCCCCATGTGAGGTGTAGAGATTATTTAAGAAAAAAAGAGTGAAAGGATAAGAAACATGATCAACGAATATAACGTTAAAGATGCAGTTTTCTTAAAGTAAATTAATATACTATGTATAACCTGCAAAGTCCAGATTTATCTGGCCTATTGTTGCAGACATTTTTTCTGTTCATTTGTTCTTTCATTACAAGCATGTTGAGTTCTGGACAGCGTCCAGTCCTTTTAGGTTCAAGGCCTTAGTATTACCTCCACCTGTTGTTCCACTCTATCCAATCCTCCTCCTACCACCTACCATCTATCAGTGCCTCTCAACATCGGTTCACCTTTCTTGCCTTGCATTCAATTTCTTTTACTTAGAGATCATTTCTATGACACCCCTTCTTGATTTACACATTTCTATTTCTACTTTGATAGCATTTTTAAATTTTTCCTTCATATTGCTTGTCACAATTACATACCTACTTGTTTAATTATTTGTATGAAGTCTGACTTAGAGTCCCCTCCCCATCAAAATGATTCTCAATGTTCTGCGAAATAAGAACTCAGTTTATTATTTATATTGCTGATCCCACATTATCTACTACAGCACCTAACTGGTGCTTAAGGTATTTTATAAATTTATATATTTAGAAATTTTATTTAATGAGTAACCCTGATAAAATGGGTATGGGCTAAGTAAAATAGTTATCAGTACAAAGGGAGTCCTTCCCTTGATAAATTTATGATAAATCAATGTAATTATTGTTTCACACACATAAACCTAGGAAAAATAAATTCAATCACTATTTCACACAAAAGGTAACAATACAATGAAATGCATTACTTCCAAAAGATTATAAAGGCTAAAATATAGACACAGTTGACCAGGTATTTCTCCTATATACATAGGGGTCACAAGATATAGGTTACTAAGGAAAACTAGAGCATTTTGAGACTCACCTGGGGTTTGATTTGATGGAAATATTTTAATCCTTAAAAGTGAATAAATTTTGCTACAAAAGTCTGGTATTCATCCTTTCTGATGGAGGCATAATACTCCATAGTGTATATGGACCACATCTTCTTTATCCATTCGTCTGTTGAAGGGCATCTTGGTTCTTTCCACAGTTTGGCGACCGTGGCCATTACTGCTATAAACATTGGGGTACAGATGGCCCTTCTTTTCACTACATCTGTATCTTTGGGGTAAATTCCCAGTAGCGCAATTGCAGGGTCATAGGGAAGCTCTATTTTTAACTTCTTGAGGAACCTCCACACTGTTCTCCAGAGTGGCTGCACCAACTTGCATTCCCACCAACAGTGTAAGAGGGTTCCCCTTTCTCCACATCCTCTCCAACACACATTGTTTCCTGTCTTGCTAATTTTGGCCATTCTAACTGGTGTGAGGTGGT